>NDGM011040771.1:0-11046 GCA_002564305.1 Octomys mimax | reverse complement strand
TTTACCTTGATCCCATAGCCTGTAATTTCTCATAAATTCATGAAAATAACAAAGGAATGCTCTTTAGTGAAATAATTTCCAAAATGTTGCATAATAAACATAAAGTACAGTACATCAAGGCTGTGTTTGAGGTACATGTGAGTAACCTGTCTCCTTTATTATTTCTCTGAGTATTGACCCATTTCTGGCCATTTCTTAATGAATATTCTATTTTTTATTCTTTTTATTTTAGGGAAGAGACTACAGGGTGTTCAGAGTCTCAATACTAGATTGCACTCATAGTGATCTACCTGTTTATAGCCTCCCAGGAGCTGAGATTACAGGCGCGGGCCACCATACCCACTCTCAATTGCCCTCTCAGCGCGTTCCAGGGAGGGGCTGGCATGGCAGGCCCAAGAATCAAACTCCCGGCCTCTGTGCCTGCTTGCAGGTGCTTTAATCTGCTGAGCTATTTGGCTGGCCCAAAACTAGCTTTTTTTTTTTTCACCCGGGATTGAACTCATGACCTTGATATTGCCAGGCAGGCGCTTATGCCACTGAGCTATATTCTGGCCCATTTAATGAATATTCTAAAACAAGTACAAGTATATGAAGAGGAGATGGGAGAGTCTTTTATTTTTTTCCTATTGGAATGTTCTAACCCATACATCTATAAAAGCTGGATATATAATATTCTGGGGAAATAAGAACAAATCTCAAAACTGAAAATGAGAATGTGTAGGTACAAGGACCAGAGCCATTAGGCGCTATCACATTTGGGATAATCCCCTATAAGAATGAACAGAAACAAGACCTAGACTGTTTAAAGTCATGGAGATAGCTACTAAGGTCCCTTCCCAATCAAATATCTAAGATCATTATGTGTTAAAAGACTATGGATGAGTTTTAGAGATGGGTGAAATGACTAAATTATTCTTTTGTTTTATCTATATTATCAACTTTATTTGGTACTCCATGAAAAATTATTTGGTCTATCACAATATCCCAGCAACTGTAAAGGAGAATGCTACACTTTGTTTGCAGAAAAACATTAGTGTACAGTTGCTTGTATTTGACTTTTTGGCTTAAAAAGACCAACCAAGTGTTTTATATGTGTCCACATTTAAGAGATTTTATGACAAAAAAAGAACAAAGAAGAAAACAATAAAAAGAAAAAGAGACAAACTAAAAGACTCAAAATGAAGAGAGAAAAAGTTAATGATGTAATATGTCTGACGAAGAGCCTGACAACAGAGGAGAGGAAGAAGGTACCTAGATCAATCATCATTATTGGTTTGAAGAATGCAGAGTATTCAGTCACCGCTAATCTCCCATAGTTTATGCAGAATGATTGGTAGAACAAATTGTATAAATGTGCTTAGAAAACAAGAGGAGAATGGCTACAAAGACTTCACAATCCAAACAACATCTGATTTCTCATTAGAAACATTGGCTGCTAGAAGACAATGAAGCAAATTCTTCCAAAAACCAAACACATGTAAATAAATCTGTGATATCTTAGTGAAAGAATTAAACAGCACGTAAAGATTTTTAATGTCTATTGAATAGAAAAACATGCTGTGATTCTGATTAAGAAGCATTAAGACTTTAAATTATAAATTATTTCCACTTAATAAATTTAAACAACTTTCAATAAAAATCATGCCTGAATTATTTCTGGGACCTCAAAGGCTGATCTGAAGTTCAAAGAGGAGAAAAAGTATGCAAGAAAGGCTTAGAATTTTTCAAAGAACTCTACATATAACATAAGTGAAGAGAAGTTTTATTAAATATCAAAAACATACCATAAACTTGTCCCAAATAAAATGCCATACTGGTGCTAAAAAAAAAAAAAAGAAAAAGAAAAACAAGAGTGTGATAACAAATTGTGTGAGAAGTACACAAAAGAGTCAAACAGACAATGTACAGATGCAAATTTAGTTCAAGACAAAAGTGGTACTTAAGGAGACAGATGTTTATATAAGATGTAATGAAAACTGATAATTTGTTACCATTTGAAAAGTATGAAGTTAAACCACTGCCTATATCATGAATATAAATGTGTTGAGCAACAAATGAAAATATAGTTTTCCTCATAAAAATTCCTGATGATGGGTTAGAATATTGGAGACACAAAACCTAGAAATCATAAAGCAGACAGCAATTTGACATTACCAAAATTTAAATTGTCTATCAGAAAATATAAAAAGATAAAGACAAATGAGAACTACAGACTAATATTTACATATATGAAGTATGATCAAAACATGATGAATGTTGCTGAAGTTTTAAGAACTCATTGCAATAAAAAACATATTACATTAATCATCTTCATTTCAAACACACTTTTGACGTCATTCTTGCCTTTTTCTGAAGTAGTTCTGGGACTCCTCTTTCATATGTATCTTTTCTTTTTTTTTTTTGCTCCTCGAATGCCTGCAGGGCACTTTTGGCTGGCTGGAGTGTTTTGGGAATCGAACTACTGCAACCTGATGCTGACAGTTTTGTGCAAGCAGCCACTTAAAGGTGTGAACTAGGGCCGGGCCCCCATCATATGTATCTTTAGTTGCACTGTCATGATTGACCTAATGTCCTGAATTGATTCCATACATTTCATCTTTTGTAACCATTTGCCTGTAGCAAATGCCCAGAAGTCATACGATGCCAATCCAGACAGTAAAGTACAGGAGAATGTACCGTAATGTTTTTATGGCCCTGGTTTGCTATTGTGTGACACTCAATGGTAGCGTTCCCTGTACTTTGATCACACCTCATAAAGACGTGAAAGACTTGGAGAACTTCTTCAGAAAGTGGGAGGAAACAACGACAAGATACATGCTTGCAAACTGAGGAGTCCTTTGAGGAGGATCAATGGCAATGTGCCTTTTGCTGAAGTGCTTTTACAAATTTAAACATTCACCATATACTTTGATCATGTCTCTTTATCAGAAACAAGACTATCAGAAGAGATCTTGTAAATCAGCCATACTGTACTGTTCCTGTCCTCGTGAAAGGAGAAGCTATAACCCCTTAGGGAGGGAAAACACCCTTCCTGTGTGCCTCCCCACTGTGTTGCTTTCCCACAGTGGTCCATCTTAATTGGATCATTCAGGTACACATCCACTGAAATTGTTTCCAAATTGTGTTATTAAATGGATATAAGCATGACCAGGGACGGGACAAAACTTCTCTTTAAAAATGTAAATTATTCAATGACTGTATGAAAACAGAAGAGAATCCAGGACACAGAAATGAAGCATCTTGTCACCTGCCTGGTGCTCGCACTCCGGGCATGCTTGTGTGCTCCACTGTGTTCGAACTGTCACTGAGTCACTGAGGTGCCTGCAAAGAGGAGATAAGTACCTCAGCTCACACCACATAGTGTAGGTTCTTGACTAGTCATGATAAAGAACTGATAGGCTCTCAGTAAGAGGCACATGGATTTGATAAACAGCCTTAAAGATCCACACACTCCAGAGGAAGTACTGCTGCCTGAGGGTAGATACACTGGTCTGAGACTGTGTGTCCTTGGAAATATCCTTTAAAAGGGTGGTGCAAGATGTTTTGTCTGAAAATAGTCCTTGAGGAGGATCTCTTTCTTCATTTTCAGGTCAGGTTGGTATGACTAGGTTAACTTATGGACACATAGTATCTTTAAGGGATTTGAGTGTGGTGGGCCTGGTGGAGGAGCAAACAAAAAGGACTGCAGAGAAAAAACAAAGCTGGAGTGTAAAGATGTGGAATACAGATATGAAAAACTGTAATTTTGGGTCCTAAAGTTGTAGCTTTCTTAATGTTGCCATTTTGAAGTTGAGATCTTTATATTGAGCTGGGGGCTGAATCTGAGAAGCAGTTCTGAGTCTGTCTCTAACTGACGCTGAGGTAGTAGGGGATGGAGAGTGACCCCACCTGCCTACGCCTCCACCCTCATCTCAACTCCAACTGTATGTTGTACTGTCTTGAGTTTTCAGACAACGTAAGGTCTGAGCCAACCCAAGGTAACTAAAATCACAACCACAAAGAGTAAAGCCCAGGCAGTGATGGTGATTAAAACCTCCCCTAGAGAATTCTAACATATCGTAAGGGACTGTCTTCAGGCCCAGAGATGAATTCTGTGTGAGAAAGTGTGTGATCCCTTAGCTAAGGCTATCACTGGAGTCTTACTCTTACTCTGAGAACTACAGTCCTTTTTTCCACTAGCATTTAGATAATCAAGAAAGGATGGTTCAGCCTGGCATGATGGCATAGGCCTCCAATCCCAGCACACAGGTGGAGGCTGAGCCAGGAGAATCATGAGATGGAAACCAACCTGAGGCACATACCGAGTTCAAAGCCAGACTGAGATATACAGAGAGACCCTATCCCAAAGACAGGTTTCCTTTTGACTCAAAATACCACCTTCTGTCCTTTCATTTACTTTAAAAAGTTGGCAATTAAACGTATTTCTTCTGTCCTTTTGAGATATAAATCTTTCATGGTCTCTTGCTAGTTTTACAACCTACAACTATCTTTCTCAAGAACCTGACTGCCTTTCCTCTGAAATGTAGTCATCAAGGAAGCTGATGCCCTTACCTCTAGTCCAGGTGGGAGGGCACGAGCAAAACTTCCCTAGGCACCAATTAGTAAACACAGGTGGACTATGGCACAAAGACCAAAATCCCCCACTAACACGCTGTGGTATATTTTACTTGCTCATACCAGTGCTGAAGAATTTCTCCCTTTGGCATTAGTGGATTTGACTTAAATCTCTCTTCTCTGTTTCAAAAATTTTTGTTCTCTGTTTCAAAATCTTAAGTAAATACTTCCATTCCTGTTTAATTCATTTTAATTTTTTCTTATCTTTTAATTATTTACTTACTTCTTTGGTACAGGGTCTTGCTACACAGCTCAGATTCATAGTGATACTCCTGTCTCAGCCTCACTAGTGCTAGGATTACAGGTGTGCACCACTATGCCTGGTTTTGGTGGCCAGCACAGTACACCTGGGATTCTGGGGCCAGCATGGCATGTGGTACCAGGGATCGAACCCAGGTCCTCGTGCTTGCTGGGCAGGGGTTAGACCACTGTGCTATCTTCTCACCCCCATTCCTGTTTAAGTCTGATGCAGCCATTCTTTAGAAGAAGGTACAAATTTTGTGAAGTGTTCCTCAATGTGTATGAGCTGAGTAGAATCATTCATTTTATTTATTTTCCTGCACTGAGCCCAGGGCCTTTCCACTAAACTACACCTCTGCCTACACAACCCTTTTTCAATTGTAAGATAGGGTCTTCATAAATTGTCTGTATGTCAGCTGTTTGTATGTCAAGTTGCCTGAGCCGGAATTGAACTTGGGATCCTCCTGCCTCAGATTCCTAAAGTGTGGGGATTATAGCTATGTGCCACCACACCCAGCTTGTTTCTCTTATTTTCAAAAAGTTCCAGAAACAGAAACAATAAATCAAAATTCTCTTTTCTGTTACCAACACCAGATCCCAGGAACCAAATTAAAAACTTCACTGTCATTTTAAACTCTGTCAAGACCTATGTTGTCAACATTAATTCAGGGATAGACTTAAATCCACAATGTTTTCATTAATCAAGATGCTTATTTAACATCTATACATGCAACCAAGCATTCAGTGGGAAATTCTACAAGTATTAATCTTAAAAAAGTAAATTAAAATGAAATTTATCCCATGTATTAAAAATCAAAACAAGCTCAGAGAATTTATAGTTTCTCCTTTGACACTGAACATTAACACTTTCATATGCATATGTGCTCCAAAGCCAACTTAGGACTTAAGGTAAGTCTTTGCTTCTTTTTTCTGTGCCTCTGCCCTAACATGAGAGAGTAGTGCCAGGCCCTCTTATTTTTGTATTATAAAAGTAATTTGCATTTGACCTCAGAATACTAAAGGGGATAAAAGTGAAACAGCACCAGTATGGGGTGAAGAAGGTAAGCCTAAGATTACGTTGGGCCTAAATATTATTTCAGTATCCAAAGTGGAAATGAAAGTCAGTCTCATTCACTTTCTAGAAGATATCAAGATGAAGCATCTTACCAATAAATTACACCAGTGATTCACAACCGTAACTGTACATTAGAATCACCCGGAAAATCTTCTAAGAATATTGTACTGCCATGTGGGTCAAACACCCTGAGAGTCTATTTCCAGTGTCTTGACCTAAAACCAAGAACTCCTCATGCTTTCAAAACTCCTCAGATCATTCTAATAAGTGACCATTGTGGAGAACCCACCACCTTAAAAGTGTAAATCTCAGCTCCTTGATGCATTTCAGGGTGCTCAATGGCAATGGCATAAAGCTAGCAACATGAACAATATTCAGGAAGATATATGGAAGTACAAATAACATAAGCCAGTGAAGGACCCAAAAACTGGGCTGGGAATGACAATGTACAAAGACATAATAACCCATGTGAAAGACAAAACAATAGTACATATACAATAATAAAGTGACACACTCAGCAAAGGTAGGCTATACTTGAAGAACAGGCATAAGTAAAAGAGAGGCTAGGTGCACAGAGTGCCTGTCACATTTGTAATGTCTCATAGATGAAAATGTTACCAAGTAGCTAGTCTCTCCATTTTACAATGAAGAAACTTCCTCAGAGATGTTATATAACTTTCCCAAGGTTAATCAAAGCCCACACTTGTACTAAAAGTTCAGATCTGTCCAAAACACATACTATATTTTGTCCAGATTATTCATGAAATTACTAAGAACAGACCTGAAATTCATCAGTTTGACAATTACTTCTTCCCACAAGATAGGTAGACACTCACCCTCATCTCACAGTTGTGCTCAGCTCCTTGTCTCAGTGCCTGCACAAGGTAAGGAAAGCTTACATTAATTTGATGAGTAAGATTGCACAATTTCACAATCAATTCAGCTGTCCTTGCTCCAAGAATCAGTATTTTAAAGAGATTTTATGATTCTACCATAGAGGTAAAATAGAGCATAGTTCCTTTGTGCTTGGTAAAGATGCTGCATTTACAACTTAGATTTCCCTGATTACCTCATAGATATCAAATGTCTCCTTGTAATTGGCAGCTTTGACTTATGAACCACACTTAGACATCCTACGTGATATGTCCTCAGAGCTGCCATAACAGCCTTACTTTCTGCTTCCTATCACTTTGAACTTGCCCACTCAGCCAGGCTAGTTAAGAAATGAGTGCATCAATTTGAACGAGAAGATTGTGTTTCTGTCATTCAGTACCCTGGGATTTATGTCATTTTGATCTAGTCTTTTAGTACAGAGGCTTCCAAATAATCCCTTTTTACTTTCTATTAATAAATGTTTTATAAGATCTTCAGCTCTCCTGACTTACAGTCACACTTTTAAAATTAATTTGATACCTAAACCCCATTGGTCATCATGCATCTCATTTGTAAGTGTCTCTTCTTAGCAGCTCTTTTCCCTGGAAACTTTATAAATATAGATTCCATTCTTAGGTTGCCCTCTCTTTGATGAGTCACAATTTATTCTAGTCTTCTCCTTATCTTCTCCCTGCAAACCGTAAACCTACAACCTGTATTTTTTTGTTCTGTGCTTATCTTGTCTAATTCGCTCTGTATGGTATTGGTTCAGTTCTTGGCTTGTCAAGACCAGAGATGGTGCTTTGGGTCTCTTTCATTCTTCTTCAGTGAAGTAAAAGCAATTCAATTTCTCCAGCTCTGATCTGTGCATGCTTTTGCCTGAGACTTTTGGTGTTTTCTTGTTCATATGAATCACCAGGAAAAGCTGAATATTCCCAAATTTATTTCCCAATTCCTTTGTCAAGATTTTTTTTATAGTGCTTTTCAATACCCCATAGACACTCAATTAAAAGTAGGACACAGAGGAGGAGCAAGGATGAGGCACCAACATCCTCCCTAAGTACTGTCTTTTTTGATTAGTTGGCAGCCAGCAAAAGGCTCTGGGTTGCTGCCTTTCAAAGTCGCTGAGAGAAAGCAAAGAAGGACTGGGGAAAAAAGATAATTCTTCTTCCAGAAGAAACCTTAGGCATCAAGCCAGGAAAAATAAGTGCTATCATTTTTAATAATTTAACCCAACTTGGAAGAGGGAAAGGAATAATGGGGGTGTATAAATTACTAGAAAACTGGCCCAAAGCCATTTTATCCCAGAACATAGCCTTAGACTGGTCTGGAAAGAGGTAAGAATGTTCTAGTAATGGACACATTTCAAGCACTCTTTGAGCTGTAGACTTCATTTAACACTTAATATCCTATATTCTAATTATCCAAATAAAAACAAAACAGTAGGTAAAACTTCAGAATTCCCATCCTCTGGGTTTTAAATGGAGATAAAATTCCCAAGGAATATCAGCCTGGAGTACAAATGAAAACACAACAAATAATGAAATAAAAATAAGTGATGAATGGTACCAGAGTCCAAAAATAGACATCCCGACAGAGCTATATTCTGTGACTATGGAAGATTAGAAAGGAATTGAGGGGCAGTTTCTGAGTGCAAGATACCCCATGAATTTCAACAATGACATTATTCTTGCTCCTGCCAGAAATGAAGAATGGAGCAAGGTGAACAGGACACCCACTGTGTCTAAACAAAATACCCATGTAATGTGTATAATCTATCAGATTCATTTGCCCCACTCACTTTAGGAAATAAAATGCTTTTTAAATCACCTAATGCATAATATACTATGATGGATATTGTGACTAAACCAAAGGCCTTATGCACCTACAGCTTCTCCTGCTGACCATCTTTAAAAATCATTACAGATCAGTCACCGAGAAAATGAAGCACACTTCTACTTTTCCCACAGGAGAAAAATGCTGCCATTTTGACTGCTATTATGGAAGACACAAATTAGAGGAAGTACATGACAATTATTTTGTTTTCAAAAAATGTTGACTCAAAATTGTGTTAGATGGAGTTAAAAATAGCATAATTCTATGAGCGGAGAAAAATGTATTAGTACACAGGGATGCTTCTTTCAATCATTAGATTGGAAGGATCAGTTTAGATGTCACCTTAGATCATTCATTAGCATCTCATTAAGAAGAAGGTGCAAAATCTGGGATCAGTGGCGACCCAAAATGAAATTTTCACTGGCTACTATTTCTGAACATAGTAGTAGATACTTTTCAAGGTCCCATAAATCCTCATACATCAGATGACCTCCCAGAATTAGTTCTTATTCCCAGTTGAGGGGAAACATGAAGACTATCGTCTTTGTCTCTTGAGATATGGCCCCTTATCCTCTATCACAGGATGTATCTTCTGATAGCCACAAGGTGCCCTGTGAGAGAATTTTGGAATATTACATCATAAAGGGAGAATTTCTACTTTTGCTACCCATTCTAATTTTTAACTAAAGTCTATCCCATCTTATTTCCCCAGATACTCAGTTAGTTATGTATACATAAGATACAAACAATTCCAAAAGACAATACCTATCATTGTTATGTTGACTTATTATTTGTCCAACTTGACCACAGGCCAAAGACACTTTATTAAATTTTACTTTATAAACAGAGTACAAAATAGTATAAAACAAAAAAATTAAAAGTAATACAAGAACTTCGCAAAGTAATAAGAATTTCACAGTATTTGTTGTAATACATAGTGCTGTCTTCCAACTAGTTATTCACATTACCGGATATATGCATGCAAAATTAGAAGAAGAAAGAAGAAAAGAAAGAAATATATAAGAAATTAAGAGGAAAAAAAGAGAAACAAATGAAAAAAGGAGACAGGCCAGGGAGATGGCTTAGCAGTGTAAGTGCCTGCCTGGCAAGAGCAAGGAACCAGGTTTGATCCCTGGTACTGCACGCCATGCGGTCCTGTCCAAGCTGGCCACAGAAACCAGGCTTGGTGGCACATGCCTGTAATCCCAGCACTGGGGAGGCTGAAACAGGAGGATCACTACAAGTCTGAGCTGCATAGACAGATTCTCTACCAAATAAAGAAATAAATAAATAAGAAAAAAAGGAGACAAAACAAATTAATCGTTATCTGCTCCTTTCTATAGACCAGCAGAAATCCACAGTATAGTTGTCCAAACCATCATGTTTACATACATAGGCAAGTCTCTTTCCCCCACTCCCTCTCCTGTCTTCAACTGATTAACTCTTTTCTTTTGAATAATTTAATTTACACTCAGACACCTTATCTTTGATAAAGGGGCCAAACATATTCATTGGAAGAAAGATAGCCTCTTTAATAAATGGTGCTGGAAAACCTGGATTTTTATATGCCAAAGGCTAAAATTAGACTCATCTCTATCACCATGCACTTAAACTACAGCCAAAATGGATCTAAGATTTAAATATTAAAACAGAAACACAAAAGGCACCTTTATTCTATTCATATTTTTATTTACATTTATATATAAGCATATATTTATATATAGACCAATCATATATATATATATATATATATATATATATATATATATATATATATACATATACATATATGTGATCTTGTCTAATCCTCTGATGGGTCCATGATTATATTTACAAACTAAAAATATCTCTAAGGTGGGAGTTTTGATTATCAGGGATGCATATAAAGAGCACTTACACAGAGAGCAAATTGGTCAAGCAATGCCATGATTCATCCAGATGGCTAACACTGACAAAAGATCTACAAGCTGCTATACATGATTTCAGGGTAAATCCTTAAGGGATTTGAGTGACCTTGTCAGATAGCAAAAGTTACACTTTTAGTTATATAGGTCTTTCTTTAACTTGGTCTTAACCGTCCAGCAGAAAAGTGAGGTATAGAAAGTAATGCTATATTAATATGATGAGCTGTAAAAGGCTCAAGTCAAAAACTTCTGGCAATTGCCAGTTCTGCTGATAACCCACCACTATTATGGACTATTGGACTATATTGGGTTATTTTGCTGAATTTAAGTACGTATAATATTTGAACTGGCATCAAGCACGAAAAGGTCCTTTAAAGACTTCTCCAAATATAGCTTCTCTAACAGCAATAGAATACCCATCTCTGACAAACTAAAACAAAAAAGGAGATATAAATGAAGGACCACTTTGTAGTGAATATATATATATATATATATATATATATA
>NDGM011040770.1:0-16707 GCA_002564305.1 Octomys mimax | reverse complement strand
ACGAGAGAGGGAAGTACGTACAAGTTTGTTTTTGCTTTTGTTAAATTACTAAATCACTTCAAAATAGTTTCCAAATGTAATAGGAACAATATGGTGTGATCTTGGTGCCGGCTCTCACAATTAGTGTGTTATTAATTAAACTCTTGAATAATACAATAACTTAACAGTTAAAGCTCTTCTTTGCATTTAAAGTGCATGCAAACTGTGGCTCCAATTATAAATAAGCTCCATGGCTATGGGCTTCAAACTGCAAATGTAATTATTCAGAGCAAATTGTTCAATCGACGCTCTGTTCTGGAGCAAGGCATCCTGAGTATCCTGGGGTGGCCAGAAAGCAGAGTTTCCTGATGAGGCCTCCTCTAGCATCGCACGGGGCCTCACCCTCTTCTCCGTCTCTAGCATTGCCCCAAACTGGAAGTCTGGGGGGCATCCTGGGTTCATCCCACCACCCGCCACGCACCTCCTCTAGAGCTGCCTTAGTAAATGTCACAGGAGACTGCACTTGACCACGCCCTCTGTCATCAAAACATGCCCTGGATTTCTGCAGTTCTCTGGATCAAGAATGCCCCACCAGCTGCATGCCCTGACCCTGCAAGGGTGCCCTCCGGCCATGCCCAGCCTTGAACATGCTGGCTTCATGGGCCTTTAGTTCAACACCACAAACACTCCCTTCAATGCACAGAACCCTCTCATGCTTCAGAGCTTTTGCACACGCCAGCCCTTTGCCTACAGGGTGCTTCCCTCTGCAAAGAATTCTTATGTTTCTTAGGAGACCCAGCACTGTCACTTTCATAGGTCAGTGTGCTGGGGAGAGGCTGGATGGGTCGGCACATGAGAGGGTCATGGAAAGATGCTCATGGGAGATCTTTAGGACTTCAAGGACCTTCTCAGAAAAGAACCCAAAACTCCTTGTGCAGCCCATTAGTTACGCCACTTAGAGACTCCAGAAACCCGGCCACTCCCTCGCATAATCGCTTGGGGGCTTCAGTTGGATCCTCACAGGCCAAAGCTTTTCTCCAGAGCTGGTCCCATGGCTGACACCTGTAGTACTGCTGTCCCTCTCCCTGCGTGACCACAGAGAACAGTAGCCCTGTAGGGGAAGGGCTGGCATGTACTCAACCTGAGCACATGTGAGTGCCAGCCACAGCCCTGACTCCAGAAAGCGGCAGAGAAACGCAGGCGCACGTGCAGCCTTAAGCATGGTACAAATAAAGCATTCTGGAGGTTGAAGAAAGAACCAGCACTAGTTAGGAACATCTTCAGCCTCTTCCTGGAGGCAGTCACATTCACCCATTGTCTAGGAGCTACTGCCCACGCCTTGGACAGAACCCACTTCCTGCCCGTGGGCTCGACCTTCCTTGCACACCAAGGATTTTGAGGTCTTTGGGCTTGTTTCCAGGGTGTGTTGGTACAAAGTGTGATTTCCACACTCCCATCACAAGCTAGCCAGTCCTCATGCTTCTTGCTGTGCCTAATGCAGCATTCACACTACTGGCTCATCACTGTTCCCTTAACAGAGTCGCTTGCATGCTCTTCCGGTCACTTGTGTTTGCTCTCTGCTACGTTTTCACAGAGGCAGCAGTTCCTCCCCTCCAACTGGAAATGAAGGCAAAATAAGGCAACAAGGTTACAACAGGGCTGCAGACTCTACCTGACCGCTGCTTCTGACCGAGGCCCGGCTATGGCTTGCACCTCTCCGTGAAGAGGAGACAGTATAGAGATGTTAGAGGCACTTGCTCTTACGAGGTCCAGCCTGCAGCCTT
Source organism: Octomys mimax (assembly GCA_002564305.1). Lineage (NCBI taxonomy): Eukaryota > Metazoa > Chordata > Mammalia > Rodentia > Octodontidae > Octomys > Octomys mimax. Next base: position 14,944 of record NDGM011040770.1, on the reverse strand, counting down.
CTCTTTACAGCCACCGAACCACGCTGAGAAGGGTCGCCGTTCCACACGATGGCGTCGAGCGCTGCTCCCAGGCATTGCTCTAACTTGTAGAAAGCTGTGTCAGAACACAGGGCCACACACTGCAGGGGACTGGGGAAGTGTGCCGCTGCCAGACCTAGATCTTTGCTGGTTCATCCGCATGATCCCCTCCAGGAGGTCCCTGAGACCCCGAGATGACGTTGGCCTCTGGCCGCACACGAGCTGTGATGAGGCCCACGGCTCCTTATTGCTGTGGTTGCCCACCCGTCACACTGCCAAGGCACCTACTGTGTGATGATTCCTGCCTGGAGCTCGGGCTGCTGTAGAGAGCAGAGGATGCCAGCGGATTTGCAACTGGATAAGCAGCCGCTATGCTTAGCACCACAGTAAGCTCTGGAGATGTGTCTTTCCTCTCCTGGTCAATATGGCAATCACAGAGCACCAGGCCAGGGGACCCGGTGACCGCTCAGGTAGCAGGCCTGTGCAGATGGCTATGGCTGTGGAAGGCATTGCGTACTTGAACTGGGTGACAGCCAAGCACAGAGGCCCCACAGTGTCCCATAGAGGGCTTCAGGAAGTACTGGTCCTGTCCCCTATGGCACCACACTGGCCAGACCTCCCCAGTGGTCCAGCAAGAGGACTTTCCCTGGACGGCAGAGGATGGCAGCTCACTCTTAAACCCTACATTTCCTTCCCTCCCTCCTCACCTCAGTCACTCACTGACCTGCTGCCTGTGCATCCCTGTCCTGCCTCCCTCCAGAGCACCCCCATGTTGGGCTGCAGTTAGCAGTTTGTGGTTCACACCTCACTCTTCCCTTCACAGGCAACGGTGAGGACAGAGGCGCCATTCGCTGGTCACCACTCAAGGTGTGATGAAGGAGAGGCCAACATGCAGAGCGCTAAGGTGTGGGGTTCAGGCCACTTCTGGGTGAACCTGGAGAAGGAGGAGGAGGACGACTATGAAGAAGAAGAGGAGGAGGAGGAGGAGGAGGAGGAGGAGAAGGAGAAAAAGGGGAATGTTTCTGAGGAAGATCCTTTATATAGTGCTCACTCATGGACCAGGAAGAGAGTGAGAAAAAGAGAGCAAGGAAGGAGGGAGGAAAGAGGGAGGAGGGAGAAGAAAAGGAGGGGAAGGGATGGAAGAGGGAGGAAGGAGGAGGGAGGGGGAGGGAGGGGAGGGAGAGGGAGGGAGGGAGAGAGCAGAGGATCTGTCCACTTCCTTCACTCATTTATTCTCACTTCTGGAGCCTGGGGTCTGGAGACATCCATGTCGCCTGCTTAGCCACATGCATGGACCTCCCCTCCAGCCCCGTGGCCACATGCAGATGCAGCTCCTCCCATGCCACATGGCACCCAGGGCCCCACATGCACCAGGCTCATCCCCAGAAAGCACCTTCTGCAGATCTTTCCACTCTCAGGATGGGTAACTCTGCCCGTGCCTCTCCCAGCCCAGGAGTCCTGCAAGAATGGTCTCTTCCCTATGTGTCTCTCTGTCTCTCTGCCTCTGTGTCTCTGTCTCTCTCTGTGTGTATCTGTCTTTGTCTCTCTCTGTGTCTCTCTCTGAATCTGATTACCTGTGCTTGTGGGCTGTACTCTAAATCTATCGGCTTCCCTCGCTCATGTGGCTCCATCCAAGTCGCTGTCCAGGTCACTCTCGGTCCTGGCCAGGCCGCCTCTTTGCCTGGTTCCCCTACAGTGGTGCTAGCCCATATGCTCTCCACTGGGCGCATGCTGCTGGGTGTCGAGAGTTTCACTGCAATTCCATTCCACGTTCCATCTCCTTTCATACTCACCATCTATAGAGGGCCCAGTCTGCTTTGGGTCCACTGGCAGGACGTGCCAGGGACTGCAGAAGGATCCATTCGCACAGCGGCCAGAGAGGGGGAGTTGTAGCTTATGGACAGCAAGTCGGTGCTGTGCTCAACACCCTCGTGGTTTTTGTTGTTGTTCTTGTTTTGTGGAACCAGGGATTGAACTCAGGCCCTTGTGCTTGCCAGGCAAGCGCTTATTCTACTAAGCCATCTCCCCAGTTTTCTACCTCACCCAGAATAAAAAAGCAAGTCCACACAGTGCGAAGTGCCAGCCTCCCCTGCCGATTTCACCCCCTCCATTAGCACAGCCCCTTTTCCCTCTCCCAAGCCCGGCCTTTCTGCCGTCATTTTCTGCTGCAGCATGCGGACACCCCCACCCTGACTGAGCCACATGGAATGCGCTCCGCACAGGGTCTTTGCACCCCTGCAGGTGCTCCTGGCTCACGCCTCTCAGTCTCATCCTTCCCTGCCCCTGTGCCACACGCATTTTGTTTGCAAAGGTTCCTCCTTCTGATGCTCTGCCCGGAGAACGTGTTCCCATTTGCCAGCTCCCATCCTCACTTGTTCATTTTGTGTCATGTGTAACAGAACGTGAGCCCTAGGAGCGTGAGGGACTCCTACAAGGGTACGTCTGATGCGTCTCCAGAACATGTAGCACTCGAGCAGTGGAGAAACTAAGGGAAGAAAGATGGAGGGGTGAGAAAGGGCATTTCAGTTGCCCACACCGGGGTTCACACTTCATACCCCCCTGCCCACCTTCACGCTGTCTCCTCATCATATGGTTCTTCGCATTCATCATGTATTGTGGGCTGGAAACCATTCAACGGTATTCTTTGTGGCTCTGACATTCTACTTTCACTGTAGAAAGTACTTGTCACAGTATGATGGAAGTAAGCGTTTACACCCTTCAGTTACCGCACTGTGCATCCACAGCTCAGTGAGCGCAGTTACTCCTGGCACCAGCGAGGAGACTTCTGAGCAGGACCCGGCCGAAGAGCCCCCTGCATGGACGCCCAAGGCCATGTGGGCTATGGGGACAAGCACACCCAGAATGCATGGTGGCCCGGGCATGATGGACGTGGAATCCCCACTCCTGGAAAAAGCTAAACGGCCGTCCCAACTCCAAGTGACATTCAGGCTCTTGATCCTGTGTCAGGGTCTCATGATCTGAAGAAGCTGGAGTCCGAGTTGTCCCCGCACACTGGCCTAAGCCGGAGGCAGGGCAGAGCACGGGCATGGGGTCTGGGGGGTCTTCCTGGGGTGAGCAGTTCTTCCTGGAAGGAGCTGGCGTCAGCTCTGCTTGTGGCCCTCCAGCTAGGGCGTGCCTGCGGCCACACCCATCCACAGAACAGCTGAGGAAACATCAGTCTGCACCACCAGGCGGGGAAGTGGTAGCAGGAGGCAGGCGGGAACCCGCGTCCCAGGCGGGGACCTACGGAGCATGTGGGGGGAGAAAAGTAAAAAATCTTCTCCAGTTGACGTAATTTGGAAAGGCTCCAAGCAAGAAGCTACAAGTCAAGATGTGGATGCGGAGCACAGTGCGAATCTCCCCGCGGAGAGCGGTAGAAGGGCCCACTGCGCATGTGCAAGCACAGGACGCGCCGAGCTTTTTGTTTTGAGAAGAACCGCACTAAGCAGGAAGAAGGTTTGTGGGAAATTCTGGGATATGTGGAATTCCACGCTAGAGCCGGAATCTCTGGACGTCCCTGGGCTCTGAGAGCTGCTCCCTGAAGTAGCCTACAGGGACCCCCTCCACGCGCTGGACAGGGGGAGTCCTGGACTCAGGGATGGAAGAGAACGTGACCTAGCCAGAGGCGCAGGCTTGGGGCTTGAGGTGAGAGCAGGCCCACGCCAGAGCCTCTGGTTTCAGCAGTGCCACAGTACTGCTAGAAGTCTCCAGGCTGGAGGTGCGCAGGCCTCAGAAGTTTACTGGCTTTCATTCTGTCTCATCCAGAAAAGAAGAAAGGTAAAGTAAAAGCAAATTAAAATGTGAAGCACGGTTCCCTTATTGAAACACTTCAACGCCCTCCAGCTCTCATTGCAGGCTCTGAGCGCGCTGCACAGGCACTTAATCGCAGCGGGCACCAACGGAAGGCCATAGCGCCTATCCGAGCCATGTGGACCAGGGCAGGAGGGGCGGACCCAGCCTGCAGAGGCAGGCGCCTGAGATCTGCATAGGGCCGGTCTAAGCTCTCCTAGACTTCCGAGCCAGGGAAGCCTCTCTCCAGGAGTGCTGTGGGTGCCGCAGCTCCCTTGTCGAGCACAGGGTTCCAGCAGAAAGCCGTCCATTTATGACTTGGATGCACCTTTGGGACCGCCCGTGAGCTCTCTCATGCCCACTACAGTGACTTATTCTTTCAGTCGCTCCAACAACGTGTGTAAGACCCAGATACTGGGCCCACCGTTCTGGTAAGAAAGTGGAGCTCCCTCATGGTCGCTGGGCTCCCACGTCCTGTAATTGATGGCTCCAGGCCAGGCCTGTGCACATGACCTGGCTCCGCGTGTAGTGTGACTGGCCGACTTCCTGCAGGCGCACTCATTGGGTGTTTTCTCCTTCTCCTTCAGCGAGTGAGCAGGTGTCATTTTAGCAGGAGCCTAGCAGGCAGATATTTCTGCAAGGCTCTCTCTGCAGAGTTTGCGGAGGCAGAGTCATACCTGTCCGTGCCAGCTATTCTCCAGCTCCTCGTGGATGACTCCAAATTTGACCTGCAGCTGGAAGCCTGGAGCTTGCAGAAAGACTAGAGAAACTTTCTCCCCTTCGGCTTTGATGGCACACTCCTTTTAAGTACTGGCACTGCCCGGGGACCTCTGCCTGTTACTGTCTCCCAAAGTCCAGGGTGGCTGGGGAGCCTGAGCCTTGGCGGGGCCATCTTCCCATTCAGAGGTGCTCCTTGCATCCAGGCCTTTGGAGGGCAAAAATTCTCCTTGCTTTACATAACCCTCCCTAGGCAGTAAATGTCCTCACTGCCACACACATTTTGCACAGGAAGTAGGGTGTCAAAGGGTCGCTTAATTAAAAGCTAACAATTCCCAGCCTCGGCACTGGCATCTGAAGGTGCAACTGAGTCTGAGGTGAGAATTTCTGCTGTCAGCCTGGGCACAAAGCTGAGGCAGCAGCAGCTGAGTAAGGCAGGGCCCCGGAGCTGGACACAGAGCACCCAGGCCACATCCTGAGCGTGGGAGGAGGGGCTAGCGCAGTGCAGAGGGGCTCACCATGTTGGTGGAAGCTTCTCACTGGTGCAGAGCCAGTGTGGCTGCAAGAGCCAGGCAGGGGTGAGGTGGGGTGCAGACTCACATGGTCTCTGGCTTGCCTGCCTGCCTCCCTCCCTCCCTCTCTCACTCACTCTTTCCCTCCCTTTCCTCCCTTCTTTCCTTCCTTTCTTCCTCCCTTCAATTCCTCATGCACTTATTTAACACATATTTGTGCAGCCCACTGGTCCTACACCCACAGTCTTACCAATGGTTATTTATGCATGGTCACTGCAGGCTGAATGACATCTGCTCCCAAATGCAGAAGTCATACATCCCGGTGGTGCCCATGGATGCCACTGGACTTGGAAATATGGCCCTTGCAGGTGACCAAGTCAGGGTCTAGTCATGAAGGTGCATCTTGATCCTCAGGCCTGTTTTCCATATCACAAGAGTACAGAGCTAGGCAAGCACGGAAGAATGCCTAGCTCTATGCCAATGTGGAGGCGGAGGTCTAGAGATGCTCTCCAAGCCAAGGGATGGCAAAATGGCCAGTGGTAGAGAACAGAAAGTAAAAGAACTCCTGGCAGGTTCTCCCTCATAAGCCTTGGGAGGCATCAACCCTGCCAACACCTCCATCTTGGACTTCGGCATCCCAAGCTGTGAGATTAAGCCCCTGTTGTCTCACACCATCGGCCTGTGATCCTTGGGTGCAGGGCCCTGGCATCCTGGAAGGCTGCTGGCAATGAGAGGCAGCTTGCTGGCACTGAAGGACACGAGGGACAGTCTTGCTCTGTGAGGGCCTGGGAGAGGAACTTAAGGGTCCCCTCTAACATCTGAGAAGACAGACCACCTGTCCTGGGCCAGGACCACCAGCGAGGCAAGGGACACTGCATTAAAAGAGGTGGAGGCCTAGGGCAGGGCGGGGTGCTGAAGACACAGCAGATGAGCAAGACAGGAGGCACAGTGGCAGTCATCAACCTGGTCCTCAACTGTGGGAGTGCCAGGGACAGCAAAGCCAGCAAACTGGCCCGGAGGGAGCTGCAAAGGCCCCTTGCCACCTCGCTAATCTGCGCTGCTTCCCAGCAAGGCTTTACCAGGTCATGGTTTAGCATCTGTGTGAGGTGCAGAGTGAGGCCAGCACAGAAGACAAGCTCTGTGTCAACGTGGAAGCACCCACGGCACTCACGTCAGGCTTGGGGGAAGAGCACGCATCTGTCTTTTCTTCCCAGCTATCTGTTCCTCAAAGTGGGCAGGGAAATGTGCTTGGTTTTTGTTTCATCTAAATCAAAGACATGAGCATAATGCTGGGGATTGGAGGAACACACCTGACATCCAGCAATCATGGGAGGCCAGCGCCAGGTGTGGGGTCCCTGTGTTGGGCACCCTGGTAGGGCAGGACCCAGGGATGCCTAGGACCTCCATCCTCACTCCCAGGTGGCTCCGGCTGTGGCTGCAGGGTGGTCTGTGGCCCACCTCACATAGTAGAGTCAAGATCACAGCGCTTGGGGCTATATTTCTAGAGCCCACTGCTGGAAGTGGATCCAGGAAGCAGGGAGCTGGCCCCTGCACCCGACTTGGACACCTACTGGCCATTTCCCCCCAGCTCCCTCTGAGGCCTGGGACTGAGAAGCAGTGCCCCAGCCTAGACGATCCACAGCCAGACCCAGGTATCTTGAGGTTCCTCAGGCTCCCTGCAGCGCTCTTCTTCAACTCTGAAGTCCTGTACCCTTGTGGGGTTCCTTGGATCGCCAAAGTCTGTCCAGAACTAGCTACCTAGCAGACTCCACTGCTTCCACTTCTGTCCAAGCCACCATTGTCTCCACTTGGGTTACTGCACAGGTCTCTTCCTTCCTGGTGTCCCTGGCCCCAAGTCCACACCAGCTGGTTCCGGAGAGCACCCAATGTGGTCAACAGGTTGACCCGTAGTCAAGACAGCAGGTCATACCCACACCCACTCAGCTCACTACAGCCCTCCTCATGTGCACCCCAAGAGTGGACAGCAGCTTGCTGTCCCTTCCCCGCTGATAGCGTTCTCTCTTGCACGATTGGTCCCAGTCACCCTCCCTGCATGGCTGCTTTGCAAACACTCCAGGGACATTCTTCCCCATGGTTTGTGCTTACGAATTTCTCTCTCTCTTTCTTTCTTTCTTTCTTTCTTTTTTTCTTTCTTTCTTTCTTTGTTTCTTTCTTTCTTCTCATTTTAGTACAGGATCTAAAGGGGACTCGCAGTGATTCTCCTGTCTTCAGCCTCCCAAGTGCTGGGATTACAGGTGTTCACGCCATGCCCAGTCTCAATCACTGTCTCAGCGTGCCCCAGGGGCAGGGCCAGCACAGCACACTGGGGATCGAACCCTGGCCCCTGCGTCTGCCTAAGCAGGTACATTAGTCCACTGAGCCATCCGGCTGGCCCTTTGTGCTTCTGTTTTTCTGTGCCTAGGTGCTCTCTCCTCAGTAACCAATGTCTCCCTCCTCTTTCTTCCTTCAAGAGGCCCCCAAACATTACTGTGTGGGGCCATCTACCACCACTGAATGTGAAGTGCACCCCACTTCTGCTCCTTGTTTCTGGCTTGTTCTCCACCATCCATGTTGTAAATCATTTTGTTTTATTTCTTCTCTTTCTCCTTGCCAGATGCACCTCTTAGAGGGGGAGGTCCTGGCTCCTCCCCACAACTGTGCTCTGATGCCTTAACCAGTAGTATTGTGTAGTAGGTTTCCATGAAACTCTGTTAACTGGAATATTTGAATATCCAGAAAAGTCCCCAGAGAGCCGAAGCAGACGCCCAGGCTCTACCTGATATTATGCTACTTCTCTTGGACAGTGGCACTAAGCTGAGGATCTCTCTGAATGCTTAAGTTCAACAGTTGGGGTAGCCGTCTCTGCAGTGGCTTGAGTGTTCTGTGTTCACTATCCTACTCTTGACCAGTGGGTCCCGAGGTCCCCAGATTGCTGGTCTTCAATGTCCAGTACCCTCTGGGCACACAGCAGACTTCACCTCTTCTGTCCCGACAGAACCTTGGAGGTTTGCTTCTGCCTTGTCACTCATTTCAACAACTTATAACAATAATAACTAATAGCAACTAATAATAACTAATAACTAATAGCAATCAAATGGTATTAGGTGACAGAAACTGGAAAAACATTTCATATCTATCTATCTATCCATCCATCCATCTTTTAAAGAGAGTACAAAAGTATTAGAAACAGTATAAAATTTCACTAAACAGGAATCCAACAATCGTCATCATATTTCAGTGTTGCCTTCAACTTTGGATTACAGACGTAAGTGTGCAAAGCCGGTCCAACGGCGCAGACCAATCGCGTGCCAGGCCCTCGGGCTGCGTTAGCCAAGAGCCGTGGGAATGTCTCATGAATTCTCCCAGCAAGTCCTCCTGTGACCCTGGAGCATGGACGGGAGCGCCAGTGCTCTGCAGGCCACTAAATCACCCAGCTTGCCCAGGGAGCCCGACGCCACCTCTGCCCTTCGCCCTCCGCTGGCCAGGACTGTGCGCTTCTTGTTCTAGGACGATGTCTGCAGCCGGGCAGGTGCTGTTGGTCAGACCACTCTGCGCCCTCAGCTGGCTATCAGAGTTTCCAGAAGGAGAAAGAAGAACCAGAAGACAGCAGAGCACTGAGAGACAGCAGTTTCCACTAAGGATGGAAGGCAGGGGACAAGAATGTCCTCAAGGAGGGGAGTTAGCAGCTCTGCGGCTGTGTGCTCTGGATGAAGCAGGAATTACCAGGGAAAGCCTCTCATCCGAGACAACAGCTAAAAGGTAGCCTTGGGGCTGATTCCAGGAAACAGCTGCTTGAATAACTCAGCGGACACACTGTGGAACCTCGTGTGTGTATCTGATTTCCACACCCCGATGGATCTCTAGCAGTCCACGTTGGCTGCTCTGTGAGCCAAGGCTGGCTGCCTGCTTGTTGCTTAATACCAGGCTTTTCCCAGGTGTGTCCCGCAGACCTTCACAGAGAAATTCCAATAGGGCAGACAAGGACAGAGCACCCAGCCCTGCTGTGTTTTGGACACCGCTTTCATCTGTTTTATGTTCTTAGAGTAGAATGTCTGAGATTGGAGAATTTCTAATAAGAAAGGGTCATTTTCTCAATGCTCTGGAGGCTGGGAAGACTAAGGTCAAGGGGCTGGTGCCTGTGGAGGTGAAGCCTTGCTGTAGCTCACATGGGATGGGGAGGGGAGAGGGAGGGAGAGGGGGAGAAAGAGAGGGAGTGAGGGGGGAATCCTCTCCTGTGAGGACCACACTAATCCCTTTGTGAAGTCAGAGACCTCCCAACTCAGGCCCATCACCTATTACTGTTGTCATTAAATTTTAGCCTGAGTTTCAGTGGAGATGGAAGAATAAAGCCCTTTTCAGCCAAGCTGGAAGAATAAAGCCCAGGTTTACACGTTGGCTCTGCCACCTGTGAGCTCTGTGTCCTTGGAAATTGACATTTTCCCTCAATGTCAGCTTCTTTAGTAATGAAAGAGACTGTGGAGCTCCCATGAGGATTAAATGAGGAAAGGGACATGAGACTTTTTGATGCTCCTGCAAAGCCAACAGCCACTCTTGCAGGTCTCACACAGGTTCGCACACACTGTAGTCCTTTAAACCAGCTGGTGACCTACACCAGCTGCAATGTGGTGGTGCCCCAGGGTCCCTAGACGTTCTTACTCGGTCTCAGCAAGAACCAGCATGTGGATAGAGATGTCACAGTCAGGACCTGGCTGCTGAGATCCATGGAAAATCTAACCAGCAAAAGCCCAGAGCCCAGGACAATCCTCCCGCTGGAGAAAGTCAGCTAGCATCATCTCAGGCCTAAGAGAAGAGCTCATGAGCTGCAGGTTGGTTACTCTGGGAAAGCAGGGAACAATAGGCCCTGTCGGAGGGCCATGGGCCGAAGGCTGGAGCCCAGAGGAAGGAACTGTGGGCCTGAGCTGATCACAGGGAGATGGACCCAAGCTCAGACTTAGGGGAGACAAGGTCACGTGGGCAGGCACAACCCTGCATTTCTAAGTGGAGGGTGACAGCTAGAGGTGCGCAGAGGGCCTGAGAGCGACTGGAGGGCCAGGGCAGAGGGCTGTGCTGGGAATGCTGAGAAACTTTCTAGGAAAAACCAGTTCGAGGAGGGAAGCATTGCTTTCTTTAGGCAACGCAGGCTCCCTGCAGGCACAGCTGGGGAGCTTGAGGAGAGCGGAGTCAGGGAGACACAGTGGTCAATTAGGGTGCTGGCACAGTTAATAGCATAATGAATGGCATTCACTTACATAGACTGAGTACAGCCGAGGGCCCCTGGCCATTCAACCACCCCCTGTCCTTTCTGTTTTGAGCACTGGCACTTTTGGTTCATTTGTAGTTGAACCATTTGGTTCAACTACAAATGGTTCTGTTTTAGAATAATCAAGAGCAAGCCATAATGAGTTACAGAAAAACATCCCCTTGGTAATGCCTGGAGAGGTGGAGGTGAGTGGCTCAGAGCTGGCCAGGGAGCTGCAGAAGTCCTCTGGGTTCCTGTTATCTTCCTATGAAGAGAGACACAAGACCAGAGTCCTCTTGCTCCAGATTGCATTCTGTCCTCCAAACGATATATTGAACTCTTTATCCCAGAGCCTTGAAATCTCACTTTAACTGGAAACTGGTACACCAGAGGTGAATTTAGGTAAGGTGGTCACATAAGAGTAGGTAGTCCCGATCCACTACTCCTGGTGTCTATGGAGAACAGACAAGAGAAAACCAGAAAGACAGGTGAGCACCTGGAGGAGCCCCAGCACCCCTGTGACTCTGGAGGCTGAGATCAGAGTGATGAGCCTACCAGCCAAAAGCACTGAGGACTGCAGGTGAGTACCACAAACTCCAAGAGGCAGGTAGGACTCCCCTGCAGGCTTTGGAAGAAAGACGGGCTTCTAACGTCTGGGTTCCTAGCATCCAGCTCTGGATGGTCAGATGCTGTGGTTCTGCTGTTTAAGCTACTGATTCTGAGGTGCTCTGTTACTACAGCTCTGGGAAATGGGCACCCCCTAATTGCTGGGTCCTTGGAGGCCTCCAGCCTGGAAAAGCCCCCAAAGCCTCACACAGCCATGGGTGGGGCTTCTGGAGGTGGCTAGATATTGAGTATGTGCTGCTGGGATTGAGGGTGTGTGGTTACTAAGCTAGTCCACTGATTGGTTTGGCAAAGTTCTGGGTAGGAGTAAGGGTGTCCCACCCCTGATGTGAGAGCCGCTCTCCCTGCCAGGGCAAGTAGTCTGGACAGAATAGAAGGGACAGAAGGAAGCTGGTCGCCTGTCACTCTGCACTGCTTGCTGCCTCTTCACTACCTCACTGCCTTGCTGCCTTCTGCTTGCCATAGACTATTTCTTCTCTGCTGTACCACCCTGCCTTGGAACCTGCCCACCATGAACTGGAACCTCTGTGGACTGGAAGCCAACTAAAGCTTTCTTCCACTAATTTTGAGTGCTGGATATTTGATCCTACCAATGATTAAAAATAAAGACAGAACACTAAAAATAAGAATAAGAACTAAGACACAGGCCCCTGACGTGCTCTGCTGTGTCCAGCTAAACTGGGCTCCCACTGCTGCTGGGGCTCCAGGCTCAGCGGTCCAGTCAGGTTGAGGCTGCCTAGCCCAAAAAGCAGCACTTTGCACCTTTTGGGGGAATCTTTTATCAGAAACTCTGAAAAGACAATGAAAGACGGTCTGGAAGGCTCTGTCCTCCCATCCTTGGTGAGAGCTGTACAGGGTCATTGAGCAGGTTGGTGGGCCCTGAGCCACTTTCCGTGTTCCCTCCTAAAGTAGCCATTGTTACTGGCTGCAGCCTACACCTAACCCTAATGCTGAGCCGATCATGGGCACTTGTAGGGTGTGTGTCTGGTTGTCCCGCCAAAGGCTCATGCAGTTATGGGATGGGCTTCTAGAGCTTGTGATTAAGTCATGATCCAGCGCTGGGATCCAGGGGTGAGCTCGACACCTGCCCTGGGGCACAGCCTGAGTGCAGCGTGGAGGAGACAGACCTGCTCTCGGCCACCGCGGCTGCTGCCCTTCCCTTTGCACTTCACTGTGTTCTACTGCCACGAGCTGCTGCCCTCTGCCACGTGCCACTCTGTCTTGGAGGCAGCTGATGACGGACCAAAACCTCTACAGACAGTAAGCTACACAAATGTTTCCTTCCTTATTTTTGGTGTCTGGTATTTTATTGCAGCAATGACAGAAAGGGAACTGAGATAAGAACAGTAACCTTAACCCTAAGCCCAACCCCAAGCCCAACCCCAAGCCCAACCCACCATGAGCACTAACCCTAACCCTAGCCCTAGCCCTAACCTGGAATGGAACCTTAACCTTCACCTGGACTTTTGAAGCCACACTCTCCATCGGGCCCTTGCCTAAACACCGCTGCTGGTACATGGCACAGCCGCAGCGTCTTCCTCCTCCAACTTCCTCTCCATCCTCCGTGAATGCCCAGTGCTCTACTTGCTCCGCTGGCAATGGAAGACCTGGGGCAGTGGACCAACTCAGCTGTCCAACTTCAGTGTCCACGTATGTCTTCTTAGCTGCTTCTCTTTGGGGACAGTGTCCTGAATGTCTGGGTTGCCTGAGGGTCAGCAGAAGCCCTTAAAGGAAGATGCATATCTTGCTTGGAGCCATCAGGGAAAATGGACCCACCACTGAGCAGGGCAGGAGTAGCCCTGTGGGCACCAGTGTGCAGGCTCCACACAAGCACTGAGCACAGCTGTCCTCTGCCTTTCCTCAATTGTCCATGTCCAGTGTCACATGGCCACACAGATCACCACACAGTGAGTGTTAATATCCCCTGGTGCTCTGCATCCTGCTAAGCACAACTGACGAGCACACACGGCCACAACAGGAGAAGCCACGGGGGTGAGCATGCTTATCAGTCACAAACTGAGCTACAGAGAGGTGAGTGTGTTTTCTAAAACTGCCCGCTGGCATGTGGTCAAGGCTGTGTTAGACTTTTCAGGATATGATGTAAATTGGACCAGAGAGGGCATGAGGAGCCCCAGGCAGCATAGGTGATAAGAGCACAGGAAGTCTCTGTAAGCCAGGAGCTGAGGCTTGAGTGTGAAGGACGGGGAGTACAGGGGCAGGAGAGAAAGCCCCACTTGCTCTGGCCTTGGCAGTTGTTGGGTTTTAGGCTCCCAAGAGATGGAGATGCATCTTATTTATGAAGCAAAGGATGGCAGAGTCAGATGTCCTGAGTTACATTAAGCTGCTGAACATGAACAGGGAAAGAAAAGTAATGCAGCGAGTCCCCGCGGTTTCAGGAGCTGAGCAGGGGCCTTAGCAGCATGGCTCATTTCCCTCTGCTTCCCTTTGAAAGTGAAGATGCCAGAGCACAGCAAGGGCTAGACAGTGGGGTAAGAGAGTTGCTGCAGCGTCCAGCCAGGATCACAGAAAGGGTCCCAGCAGCCCACCCCCACCAAGAGAGCCTTGCCCACAGCTGGCACCCCCAGGTGGCCCCCTGGCACTGGGTCAGGGCACTCCTAGCCCTGAGTCTCGAGTGCACCTGTGTCCTCTGGCATGCATCTGGGGTCTTCCTGGGCTCCTGAGTCTGGGGTATTGGGGGAACACAGGCAGGTTCAGTGTCAAGATAGCCTGGGATGTTCTCAGGGGAAGGGTGTGTGTGGTATATCAGCACCCTCTGACGGCTCCCCTGCCACGGGCTGTCCATACCCAAGTGATATCCAGATAGACAACTGCATTTAGGTCACGTCCCTTCTTTTCCTCTCAGACTTGGTTTCTTCCTTTTATTTTTTTCAACCTCTCTTTCTCTTTACCTTGGCAGAAGTGTTCTTAAAAAAAAAAAAACAACTATTTCTGTCTTTACATTTTTTTCTCCTCTTTAATTGCTATTTATGTTCACAAAATAATGGGAAGACATTGACAGAGAAAAACAGTATAGCCAGCTTCTTCTGACATGTCAGGTAGATGATAGATAGATGACGGATAATCAAGGAATGTGTGGAAGAAAAAGAGGAGCTAAATATTACCTATCTATTACTATCCATCAATTTATTGACTTGTCCATTCACCCTTCCACTCATCCATTCATCTAATCCATCCACCCATCTATTCATCCCTCCATCCATCCATCCACCCATCCACCCATCTATCCACCCACTCACCCATCCACCCATCCATTCACCCATCCACTCACCCACTCACCCATCCTCTCATCCTCCCACCCATTCATCCATCCACCCACCCACCCATTTATCCCATCCACTCACCCATCCACTCACCCATCCACCCATCCACCTATCCACCCACCCATTTATCCATCCACTCACCTATCCACCCATCCACCCATCCATCCATCCTACCCACCCATCCATCCATCTTACCCACCCATCCATCCATCCNCTATCCATCCACCCACCCATCCACCTACCCACTCACCCATTCGCCCACCCATCCACCCATCCACTCACCCATCTGCCCACCCATCCATCCATCCACCCACCCATCCATGCATCTATGGTCTAGATTGTCTAAATCTAGTGGAACTGGAGATCCCTGTCTCTTCCTGTATTTTGATAAAGCACAAGGGGACTGGCCCATCTCCTGTCACATGATTGCTTCTCCCTGTACAATCAGACCAAATAGAGTGGTGTCTACCCTCACAGAGTACACCAGAGAGAGCACCTTCATGGCACCAAGGAAATTGTGCCCACCAGGTCTTTTGTTTCTTTTTTCATTGTTTCAAGGCTGAGTTCAACACTGTTGGTGGCACCGAAAGAAACCACTGCCACCAGTTGAAAAGTTAATTATGGATTGCCCCTTGAAATAAAACATAAGTTTATTGGAAGTTGGGGGATAAATCAAAACAGCTGGAGGGAGAGTGTCATGGGGCTGCTGTGACGAATCCCATGATGTTCTACTTAGAGTAAACATTCCTTTTATTTTTTTTTTT
>NDGM011040769.1:0-14354 GCA_002564305.1 Octomys mimax | reverse complement strand
GGGTGTCAGGGGCCACCGCACATGGCCCTCCTGCCAGGGTCAGTCAGAGCCCCTGCCGAGAGACAGTTGCAGCCGGCCAGGCTCCAGTCTTTGGCCCTGCCCCACAGCCCACCCTCCCCCACGAGGGCTCTCGCTGGGTCTGCGGGGCCCAGTGGATGACTCTTTGGTCTCACCTTGTCACCAGAGTGCCGACAGCTCCCTGCAGAAGGGAACAGCTGCCCTCTGGAGCCAGGACTTCAGCTGCCACGCTTGCCCCCACGAGCCAGGTCACAGTGGGCTCACCTTGGCACTGACACACCACTGATGTATGCAAAAGGTGACCTCAGGGTTCTTCTCAGAGAAGCCTGTGTCACAGCACACTAGAGATGGCAGTGTTGTCATGGAAATGTCTAGGTGTCACTCTAAACTTTAAGGCTATGTGATTTTTCAAAACTGAGCTCTGGGGAGTCTCTGGGCGGCGTGAGCCCTGTGGGCCCAGATGGCCAGGCTGGGGACAGGCAGCGGCCTCCTATGTGACCTCAGCAGGGCAGCCAGGGTGCACTGGAGCCTGTTCCCTCAGAAACCCTGCAAGGCTCCTGAGTATGCTGGGCTGGAGGGGCTGTGTGGCAGAGACACACACATGTCCCCAGCCCCTCACTCGGGTGCTCTGAGCTGTGGTGACCAGCAGACTTGTCCAAGAGTGGCGCATCACTTCCACCTGCCAGTTTCCACCACGAGACTCTGCAGCTACTGCTTCCTGCTGCTGCTGGAAGGAGGCAGAAGGCCTGGCCTTGTCACCGTGCCACGTGGACCCGGCCCAAAGGAGTGGGGAGGGGCTAGGGCTGGCCACAGGGCCACTCATGCTCACAGATCTCCAGCCTGGGGACACAGCTGGCGTGTTGCAGGCACTCAGGGATTAGCTCCCCTCTGTGGCCTGAGCTAGAAATCACCTGGGCTCAGGGCCTCATGGCAGTGGGCAAAGAGGCCTTGCGGCGTTACGACGCAGGTGGAAGCCAGGCTGGCCTTAGATAGTCCTGTCCTCACCCTGAATCACTGTCCCTTTGCAAGCTTTCTGGAGAAAAGACCAGGAGCTGGAGCTGGTGTCTGTCCCTCAGCCTGATCCCTAAGCACAGGGGCCACCAGGTCGGTGCCCAGGAGGCTGAACAGGCAGGAGCCAGGTGGAGTGATCTGGCCCTGGGGACGAGGAGCCGCCTCCACACCCTTCTAACACACATCTTCCTGTCTGCTGCAGCATGTGGCTGTGACCTGGCGGAGGGTGGCTTCTTCGTGCGGCAGGGCGAGTACATCTGCACCCAGGACTACCAGCGGCTCTACGGCACGCGCTGCTGCAGCTGCGAGCGGCTCATTGAGGGCGAGGTGGTGTCAGCACTGGGCAAGACCTACCACCCCGCCTGCTTCGTGTGCGCCGTCTGCCGGTGAGCATGCCCCTGCCCTCCTGTTCATGGGACCCAGCCAGCCCCAGAGCTGACCACACTGCCTCCACTGTCCCCTGGGCAGCACCCCTCATCCTCGGCTCTTCCCTTTCCTTCTGGTGCTGCCCACCTGCCACATCCCTGCACAGCAAGCCTGTGTCCACCCAAGACTGCTCCTTGGCCCCATCACACCATCTGCATGCCCTGCACCACTCCTTGTGTCCCCAGTCTGCAGGTGACACTTGCACCCCACTGCTTGCCCAAATCTGCCAGCTGCTGCCCTGGATCAGGCCCTCTCTTCCTTGCCGGCTCTTCTGCAGTCTCCACACTGTGCAGCCCCCTCTGCTCAAGGACCTCTCTGCCATGGCCCCAAGAGAATGTCCACGCCACTCAGCCAAGCCCAGCGGAGCACCACAGCGTGCTTCATGCATGCATGTCCCTCCATCCATTCCTGTACCCGCTCATGTACTCATCTTTTCTGGGCCTGCATGTGCGGGCACCCTGGGCTGGATGCAGCTGGGCTCCTCATCCCCCAGTGCTCCCACTGTGGGCACCATCCAGCTCTGAGAGTGTGACCACATCTCAGGCAGCTCTGGGAGGACAGGCCTGGCCCAACTCCTGTCTAGTCCCTGAGTCTGGCACAGAGCAGTTGTGATTACTGCAGAGAGACTAGGTCCCTGAACCCCGTAGCGAGGCATGCCACCTGCCTCTCCCGTCATCCCTGGCTGAGCAGGGAGATGGTGGACAGCCTCCCAGGCCCCTCACCCTACCGCAGCCTTCAGCAGGTCACTAGGGAGCCAGCCTTCCTTTGCCAGAAAACAAAGTGGAAAAACAAAACACAGAGTTTATTCTCTGCTCTTTGCTCCCTGCCCCACTAAGCCCAGTTTAAGAGGATGTTCTGTGTGGCTCCAAGGGGGCTGTCTGGCTACAGTGTGTGCTTGAGACAGGAATGGCCTCTGTTGGATGCCGCAGGGAGGAAGCCATGGCGGCAGGGAGGAGTCTTATGAAAAAGCCCAAGAGTGTTATTACTGTGCAGCTCAGGTCAGAGGTCCCCAGGGACAGTCTGATGTTTGATTTCTGTGTACACAGCTTAGCAACAAGGCTGACATAATCAGTCCTTCTGAAAGATGACCTCCAGATGATCTCCTATTTAAAAATAATAGCAGCCGGTGCTGCCCAACTTGGGGAGACCAGGACTGAACTGCAGTGGGGTGACCCGGCACAGACAACCAGAAGGCTGGATGAAGTGTGAGAACCCGAGAGGAGGACACTGCGTTCTTGCAGGGAGGGTCCTGAAGGGTGGCACAGAGGGGACTGAGCAAAGCGTGGCGCCTTGAGTCAGGACCAGGCAGAAGGTGACAGCAGTGGGCACTGAGGCAGAGAGGAAAGAGCCACAGAGAGAGACCTCGAGGGTGAGCGGAGGGCGCCTTCGAGTCTGAACCAGGCACAAGGCTGTGTGTGCACGAGGGAGCGTCACAGGTGGGGCACAGGGCAGCCAGGCTGCTGAGGGACACAGGTCCTTGCTGAACACCCAGGACATCAGGATGGACACCCCAAGGGCTGTTCCTTCTTATTACAGGGACTAAAATAGCCCTGGAGTGAGGACAGCCTTAAACCCACCCACCAAAAAGAGCCCATCCACCAAAGATCGTGCTGGCCTGCCCAACACCAGCTGCTGCCAGAGCAGAGCTGCACTCTGTAAGGGAACGTCGGAAAGCCGAGCCGCAGCAACATAGAGTGCACACATGTACTCAAAACACTGCTGGGCCTAGGAAATCAGAAGATAGGACTCTGAACTGGGAGAAAGGTTGGCCAAGGCTAGGTCACCCGAAAAGGACAGTGGTGGTGAAATAAATGGACACTGATTTAAAACAGCTACTGTGGCCAGCCACGATGGTGCAGGCCTGTAACCCCAGCATTCAGGAGGCTGAGGCAGGAAGGTCATTGAGTTTGAGGGAAGCCTGGACTACAAAGAGACTTCATGGTGAGCCTGAACTGCATAGTGAAACCCTGTTCTAATTAAAATAAAATAAAATATACTCTATGTGTGTCTGAGTCCTTGGACATCAGGAGAGTTGCGGAAGGTAGAAAAAAGAAACCACAGGGAAATCCACACGTGAAAAATCTGTTTCCTGAATGAACTGTGAGCTTGAAAATGGAGTTAGCAATAGATTAGGGGTCACAGAAGGAAGGATGGGTAAAGCCGGAAACAGCAAAGGAAGCCATTCAAACGAGCGGGGAGAGCGAGAGAGGCAGATGCACATGAGGGGCCCTGCTGCCCTGTGAGCCCGACTGCACCGTCGCCCTGCCCTCCTGTCCTCTGCTGTGTGCGCAGGACAGGCCAAAGAAAGCTCGCAGAGGTACTGGGTGGAAAATGTCCAAACTTGGTGACAGCTGTACAGCCACAGGTCCAGGAGCCTTGGCGAACCTTAGAGCAAACTCGCCAGAAACCTGCCTGGTTCATCTCAGTCAGCGTGCTCCCAACCATGCTGGAAAGAAATCTTAAGCTCTGAGGGAAAAGCCCATCCATGGTCCTCAGAGAATCAGGGCAACACAGGCGTCGCCCAAGCTACGGGTGCTGGCAGACACTAGAACATCTCTAAAGGGGCAACTCAGGGCTGACCTCTGCCCAGCCTCACCACAGCCCTAAGCGTGGTGGTCCTGGCCCACTGAGATCCCTCTAGAGGGTAGAGGCCTGCTCAGGCCTGGGGGGACTGGGCACGGGTGGTGCTACCAGGAGAGGAGGGCAGACGGCGGGGCTGCCTGTGACCGGCTCTCTCATTGCAGGTTGCCTTTCCCACCCGGGGACCGAGTGACCTTCAACGGGAAGGAATGTGTGTGCCAGAAGTGCTCCTTGCCCACACCAGCAGGCAGTGGCACGCACGGGCCACAGGGCCTGCGGAGTAAGTGGGCACTGGGCGGCCGAGTGGGGTGGGGGCCAGGGACAGAGATGGCCGTGATGGTGTGGGGCCAGGACAGACAGGTCACAGCTGGCATGTGGATGCGCACGGGGAGGGACAGGAGCTTATGAATGCAGCGTCTCCTCCACTGTGGGCAAGGCCCCTGGGTCCTGCAGGGAAGGAGTGGGGTGGGCCTGGCTGGGGCTCCAAGGGCGTCTCCGTCTTTCCTTGTCCCCGGGAGCCCGCCTGCCCTGCTCCCAGGCTCCGAGCCCCCTCTCCCCCAGGGCCTGGCTCCTGGAGTTAAGTCTGCTGCCTCTTTCCAGAGTTGCCGTGGGGATCTGAACCCCATGATATTTAGGAGACTCAGCCTGGCCAGCAGTCCTGTGGGTGCCCTTTTTTATGCGCTAAAAGGAGCGCAAGAAAGCAGCGCCTTTTAGGCCCCTGCTGTGCGCCAGCCTGTGCCGTGCCCGCCTCGGTGATCGAGGGCCTGAGGGTCGAGGTGGTCGCCTCACACAGCACATGCTCTTCCACACTTGTGTGCACACCAGACAACTCCGGCAGGCACACCTGTGGAGACACACTTGAACACACATAGACACACATTCACAGAGACTCGCCTGTGTGCACACGTGCACATGCAGGCAGACGTGCAGACACGCACACAGCTGACCTCTGTCTGCAGGAGCCACCTTGGTGGGTTCAAATGACCTCGGGTGGCTGCCTGCGTGCGGGGCGCATCAGGCCCTCCTGTCAGCGCCTCCTGAGCAGCGCAGCACTTGCCCACATCTGTGTTGGGTGCGGAAGGCAACCCAGAGGCGACTCAGGCACCCGGGAACGTGTGCAAAGCATACCTGCAACAGGACACCTGTCACAGGAGGACTTCATGCGTGGGGATTTTGGGGACCCGTGGGGGTTGTGGAATCAGTCCCCGTGGATCCCCAGGGATGACTGCACACACACAGCCACGCACACACTCACTGCACACACACATGCACGCTTGCACACAGACACACGTACATGCAGCCAGAGGGACACGTGCACACAGCCCACAGGCCCATGCAACCCACGCCCAGGGCCCCACCTGGCCCGCCCCATGCGAGGCTCCCACTCATCTGTCTCTGAGTGACAGTGAGCGGCAGGAGCACAGGGTGGAGGGGCATGAGCGGCTGGCACAGCAGAGCAGGGCCGGGGTGCCATGCACTCAGGGCCCCAGGGGCTGAGCAGGGCAGCGGCAGGTGGCGCTGAGAGAGGACAGAGGGCGCGGCGAGGTGTTTGGGAGCCCAGGCCAGGCCTGCGCTGGCCACAGAATGCAGAGTGCCAGTCACCGTGGGGAAGGTTAGGAGGCACAGTGGGCAGCTGCCGGGCCCTCTCTCCAGGCAGGCCCTGTGCCGGGAGCCAGCCACCTCCATCCCCGAGAGGCTCCCATCTTCAGAAGGCAGAGCCCCATCGGCAGCTCCAGCTCCCAGCCCGGCCTGGCTTTTCTATGTGCTCCACCCATTGCTCCGTGAGGGGGCCCTCTGTCCCCCAAGGGCCACTCCAACCCTTCTGTGGGGTCTGAAACAGCAGGGCTGGCTGTGGGTAAGGTCCCGCCTGCTCCGGGGCACCCCAAGGTGGTGCCCTGAGTGAGGGGTCTGCGTTCCAACCCCCGCAGGTTGTGGGGGCTGCGGCTTAGAAATCAAGAACGGGCAGGCACTGGTGGCGCTGGACACGCACTGGCACGTGGGCTGCTTCAAGTGTGAGGCCTGCGGGAAGCAGCTGGACGCCGAGTACATCAGCAAGTGAGTGAGGCCGTGGGCGTGGGCGTGGCGTGGGCGTGGCGTCCCCTCCCTTGGGCGCTTCTGGGGCGGGGCATGTCTCCAGCCCGCCCTCCCCACCCAGCCTGCGCGTCCTCCTTAGGCAGCAGAGGCTCCCAGTCCTTTCCCCTTGACCAGGGACAGGGGCCCCTCTGAGTCTGTCCCAGGTGTCACTGTTCGCCCTCCTAGCATCTGGAAATTCCTGCTGCAGGTTCCACAGAGCAAAGGGAAGTCAGCAGCTGCCAGCTGGGGTCCTGGGAAGGAGGCCAGGGCTGGTCGTGTGCGACGCTGGGGACCCTCAGGGCTGACTGTGGCCTTGAGTGTGGCACTGCTTAGGGTCAGGGGCCAGGGTGCATTCAGTGCTGGGGGAGGCACCCAAAGCAGGCAGCACGCAGGCGAGGGCGAGGCAATGGACAGGCCTGGAAGTGCTGCCCCTCTGGGTGCGCTTGGGCCCCCCAGAAGCTCGTGCTTCTGGGTACCTTGAAGAGGGGGAGCCGGCACAGGGGAGCAGGGAGAGACCTGATACAAGTTCGTGGAGTAAAGTGTGCGCCTGCCCACACACGTGTGCACACACAGCATGGAAAGGAGCGCACAGGCACATGTGTGCGTGTACCCAGGCCATGTTCAGTATATCCGGTGCAAGGTGTGTCCACGTTTGCCTCCTGGTCGACCCTGCCCGCTGACTCCTCAGACTCCTGGGGGACCTGGCTGAAGAACTCATGACATGGCCTGCTACTCTGCAAGGGCACACGACCCCGCAGGGGCCTCAGGGGAAGCACTTTGAGGCAAAGTCCCCAAACAAGACTCACTGGCACCCTGGTGGGTGGGACTACAGAAAACCTGAATCCCTTCTCAGACACAGTGGAACACGCTAGCACGGAGGGGTGCAGGCACATGCCACCACGGTATGGAGTGCTTTGAAGGATGACAGCGCCCAGCCTCCAGCAGGCTGCTGTCCCCCCACGCACCGGTGCCTCCCCCACACCGTGTTACTTAGCAGCCTCCTGAGCAGCCCCACAGTTGAGGGGGAGGGCATGTTGGTGTTGCCATGGAGACGTGAGTGGAGTCTCAGGGTGTGCTGCAGGTGCACCCAGCCGAGGGGAGTGCCTGGGCCTGCAGCGGGCAGCTCTGAAGGTGTGTCCTGACCCTCGGCTGCCCAGCAGTCTCTCCCTGTCCTGGGTGAGGGGCCTCAGGACCCAGCCTGGAGCAACAGTGACTTTAGCCTGACCTGGACTCCTGCACACCTCCTCACTGGGAGCTGTGCCTGTGGTTGAGGTGACAGTCCTGTGAGCAATGAGAGTGGCCTCGGCCACTGTTGTGGAAGTGCCACCACTTCTCTCATATGGCCCTTGCTGTTATTTGTCCACGTTACTGGTGGGAAGGCTGAGCTGCACCCAGAGAGGTGCAGCGACTTGCCCGAGGTCACACAGCTGGGACGTGTGCTGGAGGCCAAGGCTGTCCGCGTGCTTCCAAACTGGACTCTTGGTGGGCAGAAGTGAAAGGACAGGGATGTCTGGAAGCTTCTTTCATATCTCAGATGCAGCTTTGCTCCCTCCCTTCAGGCCCTGAAGCCTGGCCCCAACCCCTCTATCACCACATGGCAGGTGGCCTGGCTGTTGTGTGCCTCAGTTTCCCCGTCTGTGCAGCAGGATGGTGTTGGGGTGGCTCTCGCAAGGCTGGCATCATGAGCACCCTGAGCCCCCACGTGACAGCAGCTGCCTCATGCACGGCCCTTGTGTGAGCACACCGCGCCCTGACGCCCATCTCGTTGCAGGGATGGGCTGCCTTACTGCGAGGTCGATTACCATGCCAAGTTCGGCATCCGCTGCAATGGCTGTGAGAAGTTCATCACTGGGCGCGTTCTGGAGGTGAGCGGGGTCAGGCCGGGCTGGCCCTGGGCTCCAAGGCCCTCACTGCCCCAGGTTTGCCATGAGGTTGGGCTTCTTGTGCGTGTCATCAGGTGTTCTGCCAAGCCACTGCCCTTGCTCCAGCTCTGTGCAAGGGCATGGCAGGTGCCTTGTCTCCCCAGAAGCCATCAGGATCCGTGTTGTGTTCAGAGTTGGAGTCCATCTGGAGCTGGGCTGGTGCTGCCTTTCATGCCTGGCCTGGGACTCCCCTGTGAGGTGAAAGGGGGGTCGCCATGGCGTCTCCAGGGGAGGCAGAGTCGTCTGGCAGCTGGCTGAGCAGTGGTGACTGGGTGGGTGCTGGCAGTGGTGGTTCCGGCTCTGGGTGGCAGGGCATGGGTGTGCTCCTAGGTGACAGACACATGCTTCCATATGGCTGCCCCAGCTCCTAAGCTATGAAATCTTCATTTCAGGGGGTGGGGGAGGCTGAGTGCAGGCCAGACGTTTGGGCGTCCTTGCTGTGGCCCTAGGGTGTTGCAGTTGGAAATGCCAAAGAGGCTGCTGGAAATGAGGGACCCAGGAGCCAGAGGCCCCCTGCGCAGGGATACTCACACCCCCCCCCCTGGGGCTGAAGAGCCTCGCTGGAATTGCACAGTTGTTGGGTGGCCTATGGGGTGGCCAGGGCTGCAGTGTAGGGGCCCTGGCAACCCTTCCCAGCCCTGCTCTGGGGGCCGTGGCCTCACGTTAATGGCCCTGCTCTGTAGAGCCCCGTCCTTTAGGTTGAGTTTAGTGATTCATCCACGGGTGGGAGGAAGGTGGATCACGTAAAGAGCAGCCCACCAAAACTCTGGGCCAGGTCCCTCCCTGGCTTCCTCTCCATGGAATCATCCTTGGTGTCAAACCACTTATGCAATATTATGTCCTGAGCTTTTCAATGGAGTGGATTTCCTGCATCACAGAGTCACTGTGTGCAAATTTTTTGGCGCATTTGGGTCTTCGAAACAGCTTCACTGAGACATGCTTCACCTGCTTCCAACTGTGCCACGCATTGGCAATCAGCCTCCTCACAGCCAGCACCGGCTGATTTCTGGGCGTTTCATCCCTACAGAGTGCCCCACACTCCTCAGCTGCCACTGCCTGTGCCCTCAAGCCCTCCAGCCACAAACTGACTTCCTGTCTCCATGGAGACCCCCATCTTGGCTACTTGGTGTGAACGGGGCCCACCGTGGGTCCCGGCTCGGCCGCTTCTGCATGGCAGGTGCAGGGTGTTGGGTCGTTCCCGGGCTGGCGAGGCTCAGTGTCACTGTGCCCTTGCAGCCCTTCACTGCTAACAGTGGGCAAGGCAGCTATTTCCCGGTGTAAGCAGCGCTGTGGCGAGCCACCTTTTAATCATATTGCTTTCCTTGCTTTTCTATTTTCCCTTCAGATAAATTTACAGAAGTGTAAGAATTGAGTCAAAACCAGGAACACTTGTGCGGCTCTCGGTAGTCCCCATAGCCGTTACCATAGACCGCTAACACAGAGGGCTGTGTCTCCAAGTGCACCTTTGCCAGCACAGGGAGAGCAACATCCGTCCTCCCTCCATCCTCAGGGAGGCTGAGATTTCTTCTTGCCTGTCACGTCCCAGAGCAGTCCTCACATCTTAATTACCTTTCATCATTCCGCTGCCACTAGTGGGGGCTCCCCGTGGTTCTACAAGTGGGTGAAAGGGCTGCAGTCTCCCTTGGCTTCAGATTTAAGCATCCTTCTTCGTGGCAGCCACATGTAGCACTGACCTGATTCCTGTGTGCGTGAGCTCTGCAGGTGGACAGATAGCCCTCCTGTCCCCTCTCCCAGTCCCACCTATGGCTGGCCCCTGCCCCTCCCCAGGCCCTTCCCAAGTCCGACTGTGCCCTCCTCCCCTCCTCTGGAGCCCACCTTGCCTGTCCTCCTCCCAGGTGGCTTTCTAATGGTCCCATGTGGAGCGCCTGTGAGCTCCGCCCGGCATGCACCCACAGCAGCTGCGCTGTCCCTCTCCTCCCTCACAGCTGGCCTCGCTGTCTCCTGAGGGTCCCCTGGGGCCCTCATGGGAGCCCCAACTGCTCCAGCCTCCCTTCCTGGCTGCTCTGCCCCGCCCTCTCCAGGGCTCCTACCCCCCCCCCACACCGAGTCCCCACGCTGGGCTTCTCTGCCCACGTGCTGCTGCCCTGCCCATAGGATCACCCTGATGGGTTGTCCTCGGTGCTTCAGGTGACGCTGCTGCCAGCACTCAGCCAGGTATGGGAGATCCCGCAGTGGGTCCACCCAGAGGCGGAGCTAGGCTTGGGTACAGGCTGCCCCTTGCTGCGCTGGCCCCTGCCAGGGCACTGACCCAGGCTGCGTCTTAACCTCATCCTGTGTCCACACTGCGACCCTTCGTGGCTAGCATGGAGGCAGTGGGGCCAGAGGCTACATCTGTGGCCAGCCCAGTGTGGAGAGGCGGGGTGGGGACAGCCTGACGCAGCCTTGGCGACCCTGCATCCTCTGGCCACTGCACCTGTCCAGGTGTCTTAGGGCTCTCAGGGCACCCTTGGTGCTGTCCCCAGCTCCACTCCATGTGTTTCCCAGGGAGTGGCTTCTACCTCAGGCCCTGGTCTCCTCCTCCATGGTGGCTTCAAGGGCACAGGCGAGCCCTGTGTGCTAGGAACATGTCCTTGATCTTAACCCAGGCCAAATACAAAACTGGGTCTCTGGGCCCTGAGACCAGGCCATCTGGAAGGGGCTGTCTGGTTGCCAGGAGCCAGTGGGGTGCAGTGCGGCAGAGGATGCGGGGCCTGGTGGGGAGACCCTGCTCTTGTTTCCTCCTCTGCCAGGGCAGCGATGTGCTGCGGGGCTGGTGCTCTGCAGAGCTCTGAGCAGCCTCCTGGCGCTGCGGGTGGGAGCTGCAGGCGGAGACAAGCCGGGCTCCGTGGCAGGGAGCTGCCGCCTCCTTGGCACCGCCTGACGCTTGGCCAGGCTGCAGCGCCCAGCGGCTGGGCTCTTAGGAGCAGCCGCAGCCAGGGACAGATCCAGAGCAAAGGGAAGGCGCTTGGACACTGGCTGAGGAGTGTGGTGTGCACTCACAGACTGGTGCTCTGGAGGAGCGCTGTCAACTGGACTGGGCTGCCTGGATCTGGGGCAGGTAGGAAGCAGGTAGAGGGGGCTTGTGGGAGCTGTGCCGGGGCCACGGGGGGCCCTGGGGGCAGGCACAGTGGGTGTGAGGCCTCCAAGGCACCTGTCACTCCTGTTTCTGTGCCCCGCAGAGGCTGAGCAGGGGGCATCCCAGGTCTGCCAGCGCTGGGCCCTCGCCTGTGCTGTGCCTGCCTGCAGTGGGCACAGTGCCAGCTCAAGCCCTGGGTGCCAGCAGCGCCCGCCTGTGAAATGTGCACTCGGTGGCGAGAGGGCTTTTCCCTCCCTGCTCTGCTCCCATCCTCCTGAGCTGCCTCCTGCTGTCCCTGGGCTCGGTATGGGGGAGCAAAGCAGGCGGGCAGCTGGGCCATGGGGGCAGCAGTGCAGGCGGTGAGGAGCTCTTGCTGTCTGACAGAAGCTGTGGTGGGACTGGCTCTGGGTGAGCGGCGGCCTGGGCTGGGGGTGGGGAGAGGCGTTGGTGGGGGCCCTGGTTTGGTTCCAAGTCCTGCCTCCCTGCTGCCCTGGGGGCTTCTCTCTCGGTGCACCCACCCAAGCTCTGGGCCCTGCTCCGGGTGTAGTGTGGGCACCTACGCTGTTTCCATGGAAACAAGAAGCCCAGCATCCCTCCAGGACCACCAGTGAATTCCTGTCCTTTCGTTCTTCCTTGATTCTTCCATCTGTGTATTTCCCTTCTTTCCTGCTCACCTTGTCGACCCTCACTGGCCTGAGAGTATCCCGTCCTGGGCCAGGGCTGAGTCCCAAGAATGGCGGTGACAGGCCTACTCGAGGGTGGGAGGCTTCATGGGGACCCAGCAGGAGAGGGGGACACCCAGGTTGCTGCAGCGTTTCTCCCCTCCAGGGTGCTTGGCAGGGGCCGCCTCCTCCTGCTGCGTCCTCACGGTGCCTCCCGTTCCACCCTGTCAGCCAGCAGCTTTGCCATCAGCAGAAAGCCAGCTGTGTGTCTGCACAGACACCGGCTCCCCCCGGAAATAAATGTCTGTTTAAAAAATGCACCCAGAAGGAATAGTTGCTTATCACACAGTAAACACAATCATTAATAAAAAAGCCACCACCCACACTCCTGAGCATTCAGAAGGGAATTAAATTCTGCACACTAGATGATAGTAGGGACACATGGACACATGCAGCCCAACACGCAGTGGAAGGCACAGATGCAGCGCACGGGCGTAACCAGAGACACACTCGCAGAGAAGCGCAGCACTCAGACACCTAGGCCTGGATACAGCTGGGGTGTGGACCAGACCCTCAGTTTCCAAGGCAGGTCCCCAAGCCTTGAGTGGCCTGTGCTCCTCAATGCTCCACCAGATCACTCCGCCAGAGCCCCTTATCCAGGGCCCCTTGGAGGATGACCCCGTGGTGAGGACCAGGAGGAGGGGCAGCCTGCCTTTGTGCAGGAGAGAAGCGCAGTCTGGGTGGACGAGACGTGGCTGCCGCAGGTGTCAGTGTGGAGAGCTTGGGGCTGGCGGCTGCCTAGTGGGACCGCTGCCCTCCCCTGCTCTGCTTCTCTTCTTGCTCATTCCATTTCTGTCTCGTGCCTTGGCAACGTGGTCTTTTAAGATTAAGATGCAGCTCTGGAAATTCAGGGAGCAGCTCCAGCTTGGGCCTGGGTGAGCGTTCCTAGAGCTGACCAGGGCCCACCTCCATGCAGAGCACCTGGGAGGGCATGAGCTAGCAGGAGGTGTTTCTGGTCTCTGGGGTGGTGGTACAGAGCATGTGGATCAAGGACATGTGGGGGTCCATCTGACGGATGGGGCCACGTGCGGGCCCCAGGAGGAGAGTCTGGCATCTGCCCTGAGCTCTGGGCTGCATCCTCCTCATTCTGTCGTATTAAAGGTGACAGCCACTCACCAGAGGCACTGACACTTTTTTGAAACCATGCACCACAGCCTCCCGAGTGTCTTGAGGCGCTCTCGGTGTCTCCAGTGCCGTAGGCCCTCTGGGTGGCCACTGGAGGGAGAGACTGCCGGGCAGGTGTGCAGGCTGCGTTTTGGAGCTTGGCTTGTTTCCTGATGACAGGGCCCTGGTGTTGCATGCACACTGTCCTTCACCTGTTTCTAGGCAGGGCCATTTGTCTCTTGCCGAGTGGTTGGAGCTCCTCATGCATTCCAGATGCCACACCCTCCTCGGGTGCATCGTTTGCAAATATTCTCTCCCCTTCTTTTGGTTTTTCAAGACAAGGTCTCGCTGTGTAGCTCAGGCCAGCTTTGAACCGGCATGGATGCCCCTGGCTCGGCCCCCTGGTGCTGGGTCACAGGCATGCGCCCAGGCGCAGTGTTCTCCCATTCGTTACTTTGCCCTTTCGCTGTGCCACCAAAGTCCTGTGATAATCACAAGGCTCATTTCACTGATGTCTAGCTCCTCCTTTTTATCTGGCTGCTCATGGCCTTTAGTGTCAACTCTACTATCTGTTGTCCCCTCTGAGGCCACAAGGACCTTTCTCTGTGCTCTCTCTAATCCTTTCGACACCGTAGCTGCACTGCCCAGGCCTGGGATCTGCTGCGCAGCGGGACTGGAGCTGTCCCCGCCTCGTGGTCATGCAGCTCACGCACAAAGCACACTCGTGTGACCAGCACCCAGGTCCAGGCCCAGAGCCTGCCCAGCCCCAGACCCCGGGACCCGGGCAGTGACCGCCATGGGAGCAGCCCAGATTGTTTGCCTCATCTTGAGCTTGGAACGCACGGGATCTGCCCTGCAGTTTCTGGCTTCTGCCCCACGTTAGGTCTGTTGCGTTCTCTGCATTGCTTGTTCTGGCATGAGGATCAGGCCGTGGGACCGCAGGTCTCAGTGCTGAGAGCCCTGGAGGCCACACTTGCACGCCGCGCTCCAGGGCCAGGCGTGGAGCTCTGATCCTGTCCTGTGCCTGGCCTGGGTGTGACCTTGTCCATCCCTCCACCTCTCTGTGCCAGGTGGAAGTGACGGTGTGAACACCCAGGTCGGTGCGTGTGTGAAGCGCATCCCTGAAGCCCCGCTGCGGGGCGGAGCCTGCCAGTGTGGAGACTGCCTCCAGCAGCGACCTTGCTCCCTGGTTCACGGGTGGGAGCGCCACAGACCTGCTGTGTGGGGCACTCCACGAAGAGTGGCTCTCATGGAACTTCTGCGACTAGGAGCCAGGGCTGGGGCCCCTGGACGAGGGGCAGTGGAGATGCCCCAGGTTGCAGACTTGGGAGTGCCTGTGTTGCTTGGCCTCATTAAAATCGCTCTGAAGGGGCCAGGGAGATGACTCGGTAGAATAAGGGCCTGAGTTCAATCCCCAGTTCT
>NDGM011040768.1:0-10905 GCA_002564305.1 Octomys mimax | reverse complement strand
GGACAGTTTCAATAATTAACACATTGCATACATTCCTCCCAGTGGTTAATTGCTGTACAAGATCATGCAGTCTTTTCAAAATACAGAAACTAAACCTACGCATTCACGTCCCAGCATAAGACGAGGGCGTAAGGAAGGCCTGCTTTGTGCTAACTTCCAGTGAGGAGAATGAACAGCCTAGACCTCAGTGATGCACAGATTCCACATAAACTGTTCTACACCCATCTGCATGTTGTAGTTCTCTGAAATAATCCTTAAAGTAACTTTAGAGTACCTAGGTAGAAGCAAATTCTCAGATTCCTGTGAATATTTCCGATTTTAAAGAAATGTGTATGTCTTTAATATAAACTATCAAAAACATGGAAGCCGAAAAGAAAAATTGGGAGCAAATATAGTATTTGAAAAAATTAAGAGATTAAAAAAAAATCCTGAAGAGGCAGGACCTCTCAGTGTAAGAAATTAAAAAGCTATTTTTATGTCCACTGTTAGGAAATACTTGGAAAAGCCCGGGCTGAAAGCTTTTTGGTAGTGGGGTGCTCTGGGGCTGTGAGCAGGGGTATTAACACAAAATTAGCTGCTGTAGAAAGACCAAGGCAGGAAGATCAGCGGGTCCCCCAAGTGAGAGCTGCTGTGGAGGGGCCTGAGAGAAACCACGAGCTGGCAGGGAGAATTAGGAGAGTATAGAGCGGGTGTGACAGGACCTGGTACCTGGTTTACAGAGAAAACAAGAAGGAAGAAGAGGAAATTACCCAACAGGAGGCCCCTGCAGGCCAGGAGCTGGCCACAACGACAGAGAAGCAAGAGGGCCGCAGCTGCAAGGGCAGGGCGGGCTCTGCGGGCCCTGAGCCCAGACACGGCAGGGGAGGCCGCGTCCTGCACCTCGGAGCCCGCAGGCCCGCAGTATGGAGATCCCGGGATGCAGGCGGGCTGCAGGCCACAGAGGCTGAGGAGGGAGAGCCACACAGAGACCTGCAGAGCCTGTGCCCCGAAGCATGTTCTTCTCACCACGGGGAATTATAACCCCAAATCAAAGGGACAGAGCAAGAAAGTACAAGAAAGAGCCGTGCTGGGGTACAAGCACATACTCCCACCTGCTCCCTAGAGCTGCATTACCCGCCTCCAACTAATTTTACTGTCCCAGAACCTTCTGCATTCTGAGTTCCCAAAACTGAAGGCTGTCACATGTCACTGGAGAAGCATGAATATCAAGTATGGACAGCTTTGCCCCAGAAAGGACAATGACCAGTATCTAAGGACATCTGGGGGCTGTCACAACCGAGAGGCATGATAGGCTTGGTGCGCAGAGGCTGGGAATGGGTCCCAGGATGGCAGAGCAAAGGTGCGCACACGCAGGAATGCGGCCGTCGCCCGCGCCGGCCCTCTGCTTGGCTCTCTGGCCATGAAGCCCACCCACCCGTGAGCCGAGGTAACATACGTGCCTGGCTGGCATCTGAATGCCTAATACAGCTACAAAGAAAACGCAAGAATCCTTGTAGGCAACTTCTGCCATAGAGGCAGTGCTACGCACGCAGCTGGGCTCAGGATGTAGCTCGAAGCAGGTATCTAAAATTCCGACATTTTGGGGAGTAATTCTGGTTTCTAAGTTTCTGTCTTCCAAAATTCTATTCTCCAGTTCCTTCTTCACGTTGCCAAGCAAGCTATTAAGAGGTTAGGGTAACTTAGCAGATACAGAAATTCGCCTTGGCTGACTTCTCTGCTCCTGCTCCTCATTGCTATCTCACCATCTCTCCGGCACCTGAATTCTGGGGCACTCCATTTGTGGTGTATCTGTGCCCGTGGCTCTCTGTGAACCTTACCCTGTTTTCCCGTGGACTTTACTTTAGTGCTTTGCCATCGTTGCCATCACTTTCGGGCGAACCCTGTTGGAGGAAGCACCACAGAACCACTTCACACGTGTGAGTCACAGTTCACAGAGCACTGGAAGAACGCCAAAGCTCTCCTTGGGACAGGCCATGACCGCACACCTACTGCGGCCCATGGCAGGAACTGCCGCCATGTTGGGAAAAGCTTGGCTTACGAATGGCTGGGACCAGGCGCAGGCCCCAGGCTGTCTGACTCTGGATCCGCGCAGCTGCATCCCTGGCCTGCCTGCAATCAACATACCCGATGCCTCCTGCTCCTAACATCAAACTCAGCCCCACAGTGAGTCTCTGTGTCGCTGTCTCATGTGGCACCAAGCAAAACAAAATACCTCAACCCTCCTGAGTTTGCTGCTAAACTGGAGACTACAGACTGCTGCAGAGCCGACGCAAGTCGGAGTGCCACCTTCTGGACAGAAACTCTTGGATGGGCTCGAAGACCCTGCACACTCCTAGCCTTTGTTTCTCCGTAGCACCAAATGCAAGAATGAAAGGTGGGGGTCAGTCACTGGCTTAAGAGCGTAAACAGGACAAGATTCCACGCCCATGGGCAGCTTTCTCTGTTGTGTGCTCACAGAGGACTGTGTGTGAGAGAACTCTGCCAACTTACAACACCTGCCCCTAGGGCTGAGGCGGCACCCTTGATCCCAATGTCCCTGTCCCTTCCCCTCCCCTCCTCCACCACTGAACTTCCCTTCATGTCTTGAAAACTTAGAGCCTGAGCTATGACTGGGGGTACCAAGTCCCGGCCAAGGTGTGCTCTACCTCTACACAGTGACGCAGAAAGGGCCATCTGCAGCTGATAAGAGGTCATGTGGAGTATGCAGAAGGACAAAGACACCTCGAAGCTCGGGGAGCCACCAGCACATCTCAGCTGAGAAGACTAAGCAGAAGAGAAATAAAACCTTAGAGCCTTCGCAGGTGTATGAAAATGGCCGTGGCTCGGCGGCCCACACCCTGCCACAGACCATCCTCCCTTCCAAGGTACCAGGCTCCCTTTCCTCTGCTTTTCCTTCTGTGCTGGCCTCCTTTTTGTCAGTATTCTAGGCTGCTTGTGACCCAGCGCTGAATTCACTGTGCCCACATGGCACAGTCTGTAGCTTTCTTTCTAGTGCCGAATATGTGTGACAGGGTCATGAATCCCACTGTTCCCTGGGGTCACTGAGCAGAGAAGGTGTTGTATGGAGTTAACCTTCCTGATCCCCATTTTCTCATCTCATCTCACACATGGGGATAAGAGTCACACGTACTACTTGGGCACTCATAGAGAATTAAACAATCATATCGAGACACCCGTGCTTAGTAATAAGCCAGGAGCACAGTAAATGTTCGATAAATGTTATCACTTATTTGCGAGAATAGCCTATTTAGTCATCAAACTCTTGCTTACTTAATTAAATTCAACACGTAAGTGTATGTCACAAGCAAAGACACTCAACGGTCAACGTGTCTTTGCTGGGAGAAGAAGCACCCCCAACATGAGGTGTGTAAGCGCTCCTTGACCAACACTGGAATAGCAATGCGCACAGCTCAGCCCCGCTTGCACCTTACGACAAAGCCAACTGGAAGAAGTGCTTGGCTCAGCACCCCACAGAGGCAGATTCTGAAGACAAACAGGGACTGAAAGGTGGCCAACCCTCAGCCCTGCCTACAAAGCCACTTAGGGCTTCTCTCCTCTAGTGCGGCAGGCCTGGGGAGTCCAGGGCCGGGCTCCTAAATGTGTGCACACTGAACTTGGGGCAGGATTGGGACCCAGAGCTGCAAAGACCCCATGCCTCCAGCCCCTCTGCCTCTTTTTCCTGAGGCAGCAGGGCCCCGGGCCTCTTCCACCGCAGTGGACTTGACCCAGCACGCGCATTGCCCAAAGCCTGGGTCTCAACTACATATTCTTTGCTTTCTGGCTAATCCTGTCACCAGGCTACATCTCAACTTGTGCGTCTTTTCATCAAAAATTATTCTGAGCAGAAGTAGCTGAGGCTCACTGTAAGCAGACTCCAGAACGCAAGTCTGTCACCTTCCACTACCCGCACAGATGAGCATTAATACCTTCGGGATGGCTTGCTGCTTCCAAAAATCCCACACCACGTGTGCTGCCTTTGAGAATCAAAGCTGGCACTGTGACAGTGTCACATCCTGCCCTGGAGGGGGTCCCTGTGCTCTGGAAAGCGTGGCCCACATGCCTGGATCCCTCCCGCCACTGGGAGCTTTGTAAAGATGCTGAATGATAACACTGAGAGAAGTAACAGTGCTCTGATCAGTGTTTGGTTATCTTTCTCCTGGTGAGAAATAGTGCTTAATCACGTGTGTGTGTGTGTGTCCGACAGACAGACAGACAGACACAGTGAGAGACACAGAGAGACAGAGAGAGGCAGAGAGGTTCTGCTCTTCATAACTCCTCTAAATAAAATCGGAGATCTACCCCAGGAAGCTCTCGTGTCAATCTTTATTTTACAAGCACCAAAATGTATATCACAAGAAACTGTCATTCATCATGACATTTCACATGTATTGCATTGTTTTAATAGAAAAATCTAAAGTTTCATTATGTTAATGTTGAGCAATGAAAATAAAACATCATAAAAAAATAAGCACTTTTTGGTGATTGGCTATAGCAATTTTCTGTCAGCTTCAAGCACAATAAAAGCATACTGAATGGTGCCAGAATGAATGCTAGGAATGAAACTGCACCGGAAAGGTTTTCCTGGATCCCTGAACAAGGAGCGTGCCTGGTGGCAGCCCAAATAAAACATAAATTAGGCCACGAGCTGTGGAATAATTAATTGTTCCAGAGCGACTCTCCAGGCACATCAACACTGTGAAGAACCTGCGCAAGTGCCATTTCCCACTTAAGATCTACTAACTGATACGGATCAGAAGTACCCTAGAGAAAATCACAGGCTGCATGTGACAGAGGACCCACAGCCTTGGGGACTTTGGATTGACTTTGTAGCCAGCGCAGATATAGCATTGATACACTAGTCA
Organism: Octomys mimax; assembly: GCA_002564305.1. Taxonomy (NCBI): domain Eukaryota; kingdom Metazoa; phylum Chordata; class Mammalia; order Rodentia; family Octodontidae; genus Octomys; species Octomys mimax. Next base: position 6,043 of record NDGM011040768.1, on the reverse strand, counting down.
GAAAGCCAGCCAGCATTTAATTGCTCAGACAAAGAGAAACAGCCAACCGCACACCGCCACTGTGAGGAAGTTTTGGCATTTTCTGTGTACGGCACACAGTCGTTGGGAACTTGACTAAAACTGTAGATGGGCATGAGAGGAAGTCCATGCGGCTGAGTATGAAGTGTCTTTTGCTTGTAAGCCATTCCTTCTTATGCATCAAAATTTTCACGTTTAGAAGATGTTATTTCATTCATACTTTTCCCCTCTGCCTTTTGCATAAAACTGCTGTTTTTATAGCCAGGTGTGAGGCACATGCCTGTAGCCCTAGCTCTCCGGGAGCCAAAGGCAGGAGAATCCCAAGTTCAAGCCCAGCCTGGGCAAGATTACTTAGCAACTTAGTAAGACCCTCTCTCCAAATAAAAAAGAAAAGGGCTAGAGATGTAGCTCTGTATGAGGGGCCCTTGTCTAATCACACACACACACACACAGTCGTTATTACAGCTATCCCTGTAGAATGAAGCAAACATTTCTCATGTAATGTGGTACACTAACCAAAGTATGATCTATGTCACTTAATTAACATAGTAAGTGACAGATAAATAGACACTGACTTGACTTGCATTTAGTATTTAACATAGAAACCTCTCCCCAGGTGAACCACCTACCCCTGCCTACTAGGTAGAGGTTGTTATATTAAATACTAAATGCAAGTCAAGTCAGTGTCTAGACAGAGGGAAAGGCTCTGAGGACCAGTATGGGCCAGCAGTTGCCCTGTGTTGTTCAGCATTGTTCAGGGATCCTGGAATTTATAGGCCATGTTCCAGGAGATTTTAAAGACTTTAATCTGTCTGCCTTTCCAGAGGCAGGTGAGTCTGATATTGTTTAATACATCCTAACCTCATATAAAAATTATCCTGGGATATTGATGAATTTTAATCCACTTTTTTGTGTAGGAAGTTTAAGCGTCATCCACACCCTGACTCTGATCTCCCTCTGCTGCTCTACTTCCCAGCCGCATCAGAATAGCAACTGTCCCGTAACAGCCAGGCCTGGAAGGAGCGCCCACACGGCGGCACAGCACCCACACCCACGTGCCTGGTTCCGCTGTGCTGTCTCTTGCCTGCGGTGGGCGGCTATCACCCCTCCTTCGTGGGGTCCAGGGGCAGCGCATGTGCTCTGCGTCCCAGGGGGCCCCAGGTCGGAAGGAATTCACACTGACCCAGTCTTCCAGTAGCATCTGTGGTACTGCCAACTTGCTGGCTGACATTTCTGATGGTTTCTCTTCTATTGCCTTCAGAGAGACGAATACCTCTGGTCCTCTGGGAGGACAGACCTCCTCTTACCTGTGACAGAAACCCCTTTCTACTCATGAGTGTCCACCTCCCATGAGTCCTGGGTCTTCTGTGATTTCAGGACTGCATACCTTTGAGCGCTGGTGCCCTGCTTCTCTGCTGACAGGGACAGCTCTGTAGCCAGACCACTGACCCTGCTGAGCCCATGGCCTGTGACTCTGCTGGGGCCCCGGAGACCCCTCTTTGTTCCACAGTCTCTGCAGCCCACATTGGCACACTGTGCGGCATGCCCACGTGAAATACTGTGGAAAGGCGCCTGCAGGAATAGAAGGACATTATTTTAAATTATCTCGATCGTAAAATCCAAGAGAAGATTTGGCAGTATTGCAGGGGAAAAAATCTCAAAACCAGTTATTCCTTTTAAATAAAAACAAAAATGAGAAACAGTAACTATTAGAAATCCCACCTGGTGCTTTTCGTGTGTTAATGATGCTTCTTAAATTGCATGTGGGTAAATGGTAATTTTTTCTCACACCATTAAAAACTAATGGAACCCTTGATGATAAGAAAGCCATCGCTAGCTTGTTGGAAAGCGTTTAATTAATAAAGTAATAAAATTATTGTAAACTAGTGCAGTTTCAGGGAGAATTCAATGGGATATAAAACAGATAAAACATCCTAGAGAGTTTGTATAGGAAATAAACATTACTATATAAAACCCCATATAAAGTCAAGGGGGCTGGTGTCAGATGGATTAAAATTAGCTATTATGCTAATAAGAAAAGATCATTCTTTCAGGGAAAAAGAGAATACAGCTTGTAAAGAGCTGTTTTCAATCATCCAAGAAGTATCTAAATTACAAAAAAGTAGAGATTATTGTATTTTTTCATAGATTGAGCATCAGAAATTAGGAATATGTGTACTTATAGTCTTTAAATAATTAAAGAATTGGTTGAAATAAAAATAACAAAGCATCCCTCCCCCAGCCTTTATAACGCGCGTGTGCATTCTTTATCTCCTGCACTTTTCCAAGGTCTCTTTAGATTTTTTTAGACAATGAGATTGCTCAAGAATCCCCCCAAAGAACAATTCCAGCGTGTCTTTCGCATTCCTGCGCAGCTAACTCAGCAATTATATTGATAATAATACTGTTATTATTATCCTCGCAGTCGGGCCAGCGTTTCCTTGACTCCATCATGTACCATGAGTCCTTTTCGATCCTGGTCCTGAAGGCCGACCTGCTCCACGACTCACAGAACAGTGTGTAGACCGCACAAACTTAACGCCCTCCCGCAGGGGAGCTTTTGGGGCCTTCTCCGTGAACAAAGGGGCTTTGGGATGTAAATTGCCGGTGGCGGGACAGGGCCAGGCGGAGCTCAGAGCTCGCCCGCCTGCAGTAGTGTACCGAATGCCCGGCCTCCGCGCACCGTCCCCGCGCCCTGCGCCGCCGCCGCCCGCAGCAAGCTTGAACCTTTTCACGCGTTCACTAGTTCCAAAAGCAATCGGACAACGTCTGTATGCCGAGCATCGCGACAGGAAGGGTCTCCCTGTGACTGCGACAGCCGCCCCCAGGTGATTCCCATTCTCCTTATTTCTCCCGCTCTGGAGAACTACTTGCGGTGCCTTTGTTTCTGTCAGTACGCTCCCTCATTACTTTCAATTTTTAATTTGGCTTTTATTCCTAGGGGTTTTTTAATTCAAAGTCCCTCGGTTCATAACCTGGGTGGAGGGCTCTCAGCAAATCTGCAAATCATAAACTGCAAGAAACAGGTCGAATTTAATGTGTGAAGTGCTCCTTGTAAGCAATGAACAAACGGTGAGGAGCAGGGCGGAGAGCAGTGGAGCACTTGAGCAGGTCATATTTTTTTTTCTTATTCTGAAAACTCAATTTAATTTTTATGTTTTTCCTTGACAATGAGTACAGATTAAAACTTTCACCAATTGAATAGTCACATGAAATTGTAGCAGGTAATTTTTAAAAGAGGAATATAAATAGCAGTAAGGACAATGTGTATGAAAAATCTAAATTTAAGCAGTTGTATCTTTTGTACCTCATAGAAAAAGAAAAATCAAAGTGTGTGTAACAGAAGAGGTGAGTGTGGCGAGGTATTCCCCACACTCAGCTGCTGGGCTGCTGGGTACTGACAGTGTAGTTAGCTCTCTGGTTCTCCACAAATCCCAGCCCCAAGGTACTTGGGAAAAAACTTGTGTTTGTACTGAACAGGTACAGAGATCCTCTCTTTGTCCTTATTCCCTAAACAACGCGGTAGAACAATTATTTGCACCCCCATCACGCTGTATCGGCTGTCCTGAGTCATCTGTATGATTTAAAGTGTGCAGCAGGGTGTGCCCAGGGTGTGCCCGCATCGCCCTGCTCTCCAAGGGCTGGAGCCCTGCAGGGTTGGTGTCCCCAGAAGTCCTGCGGCGAGGCCTACAGACGCAGGTTGAGGACTCTGTTTATGAGAACACACGCAGCCTTTGCCTCCAGGGTCCTACACCAGGAGTGCACTGTAGGAAAAGGGTGGGAGGACTCACAAAGACGGGTACAAGGATATGCACAGCCACAGCATTTGTTAGTGGAACACGGGGGGTGAAAGGTGTTGTAAGATACTAGCTAAATAAACTATACTACATAAAATGAAAACGGAAAGCACGGCTCTGTGTTTTTTTGCATGGAAAGATACCATAACATATTGTTGAGAAAAACAGATTACGGAAAACTATGCAGAATGTTGCCCAGTAAGAAAATTAAGTTTGCGCATCTGGAACACACACCCTAAATCTGAGTGACCTTCTTACGTGATGGAAGTAGATTGTGGGCACTTCTGATTCTCTGTTTCATACATTTATCTTTTGTTTCCTTATTATTTATTGGAGAGCATTTATTAAGCTGGCAAAAAAATGTATATAGCACTTCCCTTAAAATTTCAAAATTATTTCAGCAACTAAATACACCTATCTTGTTCCACTTTTGGGGTGCGAGGGTCAGTTACCCTAAGTCTACCAAATGAGCTTCTTTAGATTATGGGATATAATTTGAAGTGTTCAAATCGCCACAATTTATGCAGCTTCAATTTTACAATCAAAGATGAGACAGGGAGGGGAATACTCAGCACCTGACTCATGTCAACATAGAGTCGTCACAGCTTTTTGGAACCTGGGGCAAGGTGTCCGGGAGTGTGGGAAGGTTTCTGCAGACAGAACAAGAAAACGCATCGCAGAATCATATTAGTGCTTGAATACGGCTACCCACAAGTTACGGCATCTAGATGGAGGCCTAGGATGTTTTAATCCAGTTACTCAGAAATGTTAAAGGCATGAGATAAGAAAATAGGAACTTGAAAACTGCACAGATTTAAGAAATTTTAGCTTAGTGGATGCTCATTAGAAATTATTAAATGAGAGAGAGAGAATAGAGATATATAGAGAGATTTATAGAGATGGTACCATGTGCATAAACCAGCCATCATAATTACCATAGAGCTCATGCCAGCGTGCAGGCTCTAGGAGTTCACAGCAGGAATTACCAAGAGGCTGGTGTGACAGATCGCAAGTCTCCGCTCTCCTCCATGTCACTCCAAAGGTGTCCCTGAGCTCTACCTCTGACTGCGTCTCTCATCTTTGCTCCAGCTCACCTTGTCCATCACGGTGGCCCAAATCAGAGCAGCGCCTCACTTTCAGGTGCCCCCCCTTCCTTCTGAGCCTCTTCTACTGACTGCTATTTCTGAAGCTGATTCATTGGTTGACTCCCTGACTCAAAAACCCTTCTGTGAGTTCTTCAACTCTCCTAAAACCTTTTCCTAGCAGTCTCTGAGGACCTAGGCCTGCTTTGCAACTTTGGGGTTCCCACCTACTCCCCTTTCCACACTCACCCTTAACTCCAGACCACCAAAGCTGGCTGCTGATCACACACCAGGCCTTCGCCTGCCTCACCCAAAGCCTCCTCACCTCCTCCACCTGGCTCGCACATCCTCCCATTCCCCAACTCCGGTCACCTCCTCCGAAGCCATGCTTGGATTGCCTCATCACCATGACGGGAGGCAAGTACCAGCCAGCATGACGGGGAGCAAGTATAGGGGCCCTACCATCCGTGACAAATGCGCCCTGCCTTTGCCATGTGAAACTCTAGGAACACACTGACATTTGTCTCTTATGTGACTGAACCCTCCTGGAAGACAGGGACACCTGTGGCATAGCTTTGGGACATAGCAATCCTCAAGAAAAGTTGGTGGAATGACTGAGTGGACAAATAAATAGGTAAGAAATCTATCAACCTCTATGTGTGAAAGCGACACACAGCCAACTGTTTTTACTAATACAGAATTAAAACCAAGCAATGATTTTCATTATTTGTTTAATAATCAACACTTGGTGCTCTGGTTAACCAAAGTCACTCTTTAAAGCAGAATGAGAAGCAGATAGAGCCCTCGTGCGACGTGGAAGCGAGGTTTAGCACCGCACGCCCTCAGCACCCAGGTTCAACTCCGAGCACGCCAAGAGGTTTCGTCATCGCGGGTGCTAAGTCCACATGTTGTTTAAGATAATGGTGTTTCTGGTGACAGTCGTACTAAAATATGTCCCAGAATAGGTTACTAGCCAGAGGGAGTCCCTTTCTGCTGCGGAATGTCTGGATGTGCCTACGATTTGAATAGTAACAGCAGCGTTATGGTGTGACGGAGTTAGTCAACACACGCTATAGCTGTGGATTTGAAAGAAACAAAAGCAGCAGGCAGAGAGACAGATAAATCTGGCCGAAAGGAAGAATAAAG
>NDGM011040750.1:0-22895 GCA_002564305.1 Octomys mimax | reverse complement strand
ACTGTAGAATATTTTAAAGGAAATAATGTTTCTCTTTCGAAGTTCGCACACCACAAACTATAAAAATGATTGAAGGTCCTGCTTTAACACATATACAAGTATTTTGCTTACAAGTAGTGGCTTAAAATAATAAAACATATAAGCTCATCACTTCCTTCGATCTACTTCACATTCTGTTCACACTCTGAGGTAAACACAGCCTCATGCAGACCTAAGTGTAAGACATCTGAGTTTGGGAGAGCTCGAGTGTATGATGCCTTCCCTGGTCCTGCTTAAGGCTGGAATACTCTCACCCACATTGTTTTCTGTTCACTTAGTTGCTGCTACTCTATGAAGTTTCTAAGGGAACAAAGTCCAAGTTATGTCACTTACTCAAAGAAAAATGGATTGGGCTGTACCCGCACAGTGATGTCACCACACCCCAAGAGTGTGCAGGTCAGGCAACATCCGACCACACGTGTGACCCTGCCGCTTACTGATCACCCCTACAGCTACTGCCCTCATAAGAACCCCAAAGGTGGTTTGGCCTCTGTGTGCAGCATGGTTAAGCACCATGAAATAGAACATATCAGAAGTAGAAAAAAACCACATTTCACTATGTATTTATTCTCACTGAATTGACAAACGTCCCTCTGAGGGCTCTGTTCACCCCAGTTCTCCATGCTGGAAGCTGAGCGTGCAGAGCAGAACGCGAGAAGTGGGCAGGTGGGCTGGGCTGGAGTGGGGCAGGCCATCCCCACCCAGCGTTGTTGCTGAACATGGCCTATGTCACTGCGGAAGCCTGACAAGGGCAGAGTTCAGAGCGCCTAGCTTTTCTTTCTGGAGCCTAACTTTCCACTTTTCAATTCTTTTAGTTCATGGAATTAAATTCTGGCTTAATTTCCTTTCAGTTTTGTAAAAAGTCATGGCACTATTAAATAATTTAAAATATGTTTGAAGACTACAAGTATTTTTGAAATATGCCATGAGGTTTTGCTGGCTTGCTATGGTATATGATCAAAGAAATCAGAAGGATGCCTTTTATCTGAGAATATCAAAGGCCACCAACTAAAAAAAGACACTGAGTTCCTATTACAGTGAAGAGAAAAGCTGAGTACGCTGAAATCCAATCCAAGAATGTTGATACACAGGTAATTCACAGATATCATTACCTTTGCCTTTTGAAACTGGACCAGTCTGGACTCTCTTCAAGAGCTATTCTTTAAAAAGTGTAACACACTCAACCTACAATCACCAATCTCCCCTGAATACTGTGCCACACCTCTTGTCCCACACCACACACACAGACACCACAAATTCAGATTCAAACCATATGTCATAAATTGTGACTCTTTTCCCCTCTTGTCTCTAACAATAAATTATGCTGTAACATAGCTAGGATATGATACGGTAGCGGTGTTTGTGGATCTTGATAAGAAACATAGCTGAGAATAATGAGAACTATAAGTAAAATGGTAAATTCAGGATACTCAGGGATTCTGGAAAAATGTTTTACTTTTCACGTGTTATCTTTAAAAGTTGTCAGCTCAGATTGTGTCCAACTAAATTCTGATGTAGTAGGTCACAAATAAACACATTTTACTTCATAACATAGACTTACTAGACTATCACTTGTATTTTGAAACAATAGGACAGAAAATTATTGATCCAGATATGTAACAAAAAACTGAGGTTGAATGCAGCGATGGAACTTACACTACAAACAAGTTTCTCCATCAGAAAGTTAAGTTCTTGCACATCTTTTAAATCAGATAATCAGTAAACATTTAAGATAAGCTACAGTTCAGGCACAGAATTACATAATGGAAAGAGGAAGAAAGAAAATACGGACTGTGTAAGAAACACGTATATAGGCTAGAAAAGGACACAGGTATCATAAACCACAAAATGCTTGATTAAAAACAAATTTAGGAGCCTCTATCTCACCAAAGGAAGACTCTGTAGGAAGAAGAGTACACATTTCTGGGGATAAGGAAAAATTCCTTGCTGGGTGGCATTTAAGTAGAGGCCCAAAGGGTGAATAAGATTTCTCTGGGTAAAAGGAGAATTTTGCAAATTTCATGAAAGATTAGGGACCCACCAAGGACACAGTTTACAGAGTAAGGAGAAAATACTGCCCTTGAGCTTCTGCTATGCTGTGGCAGAGTTTGGATTTTGCAAAAGAACAGGAGAAGCAATTAAGGGTTTGTGCAGCCTGGCTTGTACATGTGCAAACTCGGTGTGTGGGTCTCAAGGTGCAGGCATTCTGCACAAGGAAGAATCCAGGTTTTGCTTTACGGGGAAGCTAAACAAAGCCTCACATTGTGCAGAATAAAGGAGTACCTTAAGTTCACCATTTGCCAGACTTCAATTACCATGTTTATTTCATCCTCTTTAATAACCTGCATTTCAACAGCACATGAGCAGCTTAATATATCTGAAGATAACTAATTAATGGCAAAACAAAATTGTATCTTGGGCACATGAAATCTTAAAATTCTAGTCCTCACCTCCCATTAGTTTGTTTAGCTACCAAAAGATGTTTAAGAAAGAATCCCATCAACAGAGGTGTCAAAACACCAACAGAAAGAGGTCTTGTCGGAGCCTAATTAAGGCTTTCAAGCCACGACCAAGCTATGGCTCTGTCAGCACTCATCCTGGGCCCTGCTTGGCTGGGGAGTGCACGTTTATCTGTGCAGCAAAATGAGTCTCCCCACACTCTCTTCCGGGGCTCTGAGGGCCAGGAGGCACAGGTGAGGATCAGACTCTGAGGCACAGCAGAGTTCCACAGCATCCCAAAACAGTTCCCGCTACACATAGGCACCATGGGCATGGCTGGGGCTCACTGTGAGAGCAGATTTAAAAGGATTCACAGCCTTCTCTGCTCAGATCTGATGAAAGCTGGTAGATACAGTCATGGCTATATGTAAGAAAGAAAACACCTGTAAGCCACTAAGAGTCAACTATCTTCCTAACACTGCAGTGAACTCAGTGTGGTTTCCTGAAGCACTGCATCTACTTGTATGCCCACTGGGTTTCTTCACCTAAGGAAGATAATTCCCCAATCTCCAGTGCTTCCTCTTTATAAATTTTAAGTGTGCACTGAATTATGTTTCTTCCACTTGGCATGGAGTTTAGTGAACATAAATTTGCTTCACAACATAGTCATTCCCAGGACATATAGTTGAAGATTTTGTCCAAATTGCTATGCTCAGACACACAAACAGGAACCCTTCCCACCTCCAGGTGGAGAACAAAATCCCATTCTCCCCTTTACAATGAAAACCTAGCAGGGCACTGGTCATCAGGTTTATCAACTCAAATGTAGTCTAGGAACAGGACAGAGTGAGAGTGGTTAAGCCCCTGGGATGGGCACTGGACCACAGCAGGTGGGGGTGCGAACCACAGGCCCTGGAAGAGCTCAAGTGGACACTGCTCCCTGCATCTGGGGCACCAGATGGGCTTCTGGGAGGGGTGAAGGTCTTTGTGCTTGCACCTCACCTGCTCCCTTCTCAGGAGTGATGTGCACAGGGCACAGGGTCAGGGAAGCAGTGCATACCCAGATCCCTGTGCTGCTAGGGAGAGGGAGACACAGCTTTCGGAGTGCATCCACCGGGCCCTGGGCTTCCGGGAGAAGGATCACTACATGACTTATGTAAGGAAATGATGAGCATCAGTGCTTGCAATGTTGAAAGCTCCTGCTTTGGGAAGCACGAAGCCACCTCAGAGCAATAACTGCCTCTTCACTACTTAAGGGCATATTAGACCAATTTTTATTCTAACTTGCAATAGTCTTCATTTTCAAAGCAGGAAATACTTTCTAACTCAAAATTAGACCTGGTGAGGCTGAGAGACAAAATACAAAGCTCATCAGAAAGTATCTTTAATAATGTATGTGCTATCAGGAAGATTGTAGGTAAAACCCAAGCAACTGTTTTCCTGGGGGCTGAGAACCACTCACAGCCATCCCACCCAGACAGGTGGTCTGGTGCCACCATGCTGCACTCAGAGACAGACACAGGAACCATGTCAGGTCACACAGCCAGCGAGTCAGAGTCCAGTACCTACTCTGATTCAACCAGGATGTTCGCAGTGAAATGGGAAGGCTGCTATGCAAAGTGTAGGTGTTGTCATGGCTTGTTTCCAGATGTCCCCCAAAGCCTCAGGCAATAACATCAAGGGCTTTCCACAGGTGGCTGAATCTAGAGTGTGTGGCACTGGGATCAAGAGTGCGGGATTACTAAATTAGTGCACTGACTGGTTTGGTACTTTGCTAGGTGTGGACGATGGGAAAGCCTACGCTGGATGTGAGCGCTGCCATGGTCCCCTTGCTGCTTGCTACTTTTGCCGCCTTCTGCCTCCCATAAACTTTTTCTATTCTGCGATGCCTCTCTGCCATGCCACCCTGCCTTGGAACCAGCCAACTCTGAACTGAATCCTCTACCAGCTGTGGGCCAAAATAAACCTCTCCTCCTTTAACTTAGGGTATTGGCTATTTTGTCTCAGCAAAATAGAAAAGTAACTAAGACAGGTGTCAGTGAAAAGCAATGTGAAATAACTTCAATGGTTCTTTCCAGCACAGGGTCCAACTTTCAGTCCTAATCCAACCCATGTCGCCTGTCAACACACACTGACCATAGAAGCAATGGCACCTGCTCCTGTCTTTAGGAGGCTCCTGGACTCATGGGGCATACACTGGCATTTCCATTTCTTTACCTCTCTGCCTCAACCAACCCATGGGCTTGGGTACAGACCAAGACACTGAAGAGCCTAATTTGACCACCACTGTACAGGAAACTCACAGAAAGGCATGGAGAGAAGAACATGTGGCCCAGGGAAGAACAGCCCACTCTCACCAGATATTTATGGGGAGGAAGAGGAAACACAGGTGCATGCAGCCTGTCTGCACTGGGAAGCCTGGCACTTGCTCCAATGAGCGCTTTGAGTGAACTTCTGAATCTCATAACCAGTTGCTGCAGGATTTTAAAGAAGACAATTGTAAAATGGTATTTTAACAAAACTAATCTAGCAGATTTTTAGAAGTGAATTAGAAGAGAAAGAAAGAAGCTGCAGGTAAAACAGGCAGGATATACCACAGCCCCTTAGCAATCAGATTACACACTCACAGATTCAGTTCTTCCTAAGTGATCTGAAAATGCTCTCATTTCTGATTTTTCTAGGGCACAGAGCTCTGAGATCAGTCTGTGCAGGCAAGCTGCAAGCCAGCACTGGGCTCTGCTTCCTCAGGAGCCAATTCCTCCCGCAGGTCAGGGTCCTGCTCTCAGTCCCACACATCACATGGGTTTCTGACCAAAGCTGCACCACCGTGAGCCACAACCGCAGATGAACAAATAAGCCAGGGATTTGGGGGAAGCCAGGAGATGGTGCTTTAGAGTTTCACCGGACAGTCCTTGGTAATCTTATGGTGTTTTGTGCTTTTCCTGCTCTGGGCATTTGCACCAGGAAGGAGGAAACAGAAACGGTCAAGGAGGAAACAAGACACGAGGGCACCCGAGATCATGCAGGGCTTCAGAGCTGGCTAGAGAAATGCATGGGAGACCAGAAAGGAATGCAGCTTAGGCAAGCACTGGTCTGGACAGAGCCCTGACTTTGCACCCCTCTGAAGGCTGTCCGGGGCACACGAAGACTGCTCAAGATTCCACGCTTTCACTCTCTCCAGGTTGCAGGCTTGGGACACCCAGATTCCTTGGTTTCTGATCAACACTGTGAGGCTCTGTCTCTTCCTTCAGATGTCTATGAATCCTCAGATACGCACGGAAACTCTACTCTCCTGAATTAGTCTTCAGGCAGCCCTATTCCAAGAAATGTCTGAGGCCTGCAGCTCTCCTGCTTCCATGCATTTCAATGATGGCGTCCCATTCACGTACACATGACAGAGAGAACCCCTGGGGAAAGAACTTTATTTTTCTTTTTTGTTGCTTTTTGGTCTTTGTTTTATAGGAAAAGCTCGAAGGTAACAGATGTATGAAACAATTAAAGCCAGATATTTACCAGCAAGGTGAGAGGCAAAGTTGACCCACCAGAAGTCTGGCACTTTGAGACTCAGACTGAGTCCTGAGAATTGTTGAGTCTCCCTGTACCCTGGAGGCTCACTGGCTCTTCCCAGCAGGGGACAGGGGACCTGCTGGGTGGACACAGCTTTCAGACAATCACAAGGGGGAGCCTGGAGAGGAAAGAAAAGCCCAAGCAGTGAGCAAGGAGAAAAGCCATACTTAGAGGAGGGATTCTTGCATTTAAAGACTTTTCCTGAGGTTGAAATTGGAACACCTGAAGGGAGGGGACCTTCCTCTGGGTTCAAGGTACACTGTGGGCCTCTGCACCCCAGCTCATGTGAATGTTGAGGGTAAGTGAGTATTTAAAACTGGGGGGCATGATGGGTTAAGGTGCTCTGGGCTTCAGTGACCTATACTGTAGCCTTTATATATTAGTTGGTGCTCCATAAATAGTATCTGTATGAACTAGTCAGTCACAGTGCCCCATAGACAAATACCCCAGCATGTAGGTCCCAGGATAATACCCATTGTACCATCGGAGGGTGTCACAGTTCACGTGTCCTACAATGTGAGTGCAAGTGACCCAGAGGACTGCAGTGAGGGGGAGGCTGACCCACGTCTCAGTGACATCTGCCAAGTGCTTTGGGTCATATTCACACACCCGGGATGCTCCACTCCATGAATGAGGAAAGTGAAGGCTGGGCGTGGTTGGCTTCCATGGTGGCTGCACTAGCTGGGTGCTGTCCTCTGGAGGTTGGCTTTCCAAGTCTCACAGTCGCTACGGCAGGTCTCACTGTTGTTTCCCTCTACTGATGAGGAACTGAGTCTCGGGAGTTTTAGTAAGTGGCCCAAATTCTCAAGGTGGCAATGCTGACGTTCAGCCACCACAGGAAGGATGCTGCATCCCAGCCCGGCGCTCAATGGAGCTCACCAGCAGAAAATGGGAACTGGAGAGGTGTGCATCCTGGACAGCTGTTCTTCCATGGACCTCGGGCCCCAGCAGTTGTCACCGTTCCCTCTGCTCTTCTCTCCTGTTGCCCACAGGTCCAGGTGTTAACCCTCCACCCTGGTCAGAGCAGTGGCCAGCTGGGCTTCCCTGGCACTATGGTGGCAGAGGAGGACAGCAGGACAGTATACATCCCACATGTCCACCCAGGAGACAGGTGAGACATGCAATCTGTTTCTTACTTCTGGTTTTCAGCCACTAGGATGGGCCTGGCCTGGCCACAGGTGTCAGTAGGAAGACAGCTTTGTTTATGAATGGCTAACAAGAGTGAGGTGATCAGCTTAATTTTCATTAAGTAAAACTGACTCAGAAACCCTCATGATGCTTGAAATCTTCAAATCATTCTTTTGCAATGTGAATTGTCACTACTTTAAAAATCCAGGAAATATAGTCCCATTCTAGCACTGAATAATTCCAGAAAGAAAATTTTCAAAAATGTACATTTAAGGATGGAGGGCCAATCCTAAAATAGGTTCTGAGCAGGACTGCCTCTCTCTCTGCTTGCTCCAGATACCTGAAATATATACATCAAAACCGTCTGTACACAGAAATGGGGCCACTGCTGGGGGCGGTATTATTCTTAGAGCTACAAAAACTGGAGCTGTCTATAAAATATTCTGTGTAATTCTTACTGAAGGACCTAATTGAAAGCATTAATGCATGATGCATCACTGTAGCAATCAAAATAGGATAAGGGGACAACTACCCTGGGAAGTAGAAGACGAAAACAACATGCATAACAAAAAATAGAAAAGCCCACTGACGCGAGTCTGCGCATGTGGCTCTCTGCTTTGGAGCTCGATGGGCCATGCAGTTTCCTCGTGTGGTCTGCACAGACCTGCGTGAGAGAGTGACGATGAAGGCTACACTCTGAGATGCTCATACAAATTTCGGCATGGAACATCCACAAAGAAGCCTGATGGTTAACGGTTTTAGTCCTTAGCACAAGATTTGACTCACCTGCCAACAACACATCCTCTTCGCACACTTTTTTTTTTTTTGGCACACTTTTCATCTAAAGAAGCAAGGAGGTAGCCAATATGATTTCTTTGTGAACTGGAACTTCAACAATCTGGTCCAAATTAATAACTTTAAACTTAAGTACTAATAAATCACTGTGAGTTAATCATGCTGAACACCTGGAGAAGCCACGCTGCAAGAAACCACTGCCAAGTGTTCTCTAGAAGAAAAGTTGTCCTGCATGGAGATTACTGATCCCCCTCAGTGGTTTCTGCGAAATCAGATTCTCCTCTGATGCATTTCCTCCCAGCACAAAACATCTTGAACTGTTCCATCTTAGAAAAAAACCACAGTTCATCGTCCATAGCTACCAGTCCAAAAGCCATTCCTGTCTTTGTATATCAAGTGCATTTATTACATTAAAATACTTCAAAATTGGACAAATGAAGATGTTCTTTAAAACTATGTGAATGAAGGTATTGAAATAGATAATAAGGAGACACGTCTTGACAATAAGAGCTAATAATTTCAGGGAACTTATATCTGCTGACATGGAAAAAGAGAATCTGAACCCTTGTTGTAGTTTGAAATAATGACTCGGAATCAAGGGCTTATTTTTCTCCCCCACAAAAAGAAAATTAGTATTTTATTGGCTATTTGAACAAGGTTTGTCCATCACAATGAATTCAATTATCTGTGAATTGTTTCTCTGGGTGCTGTAACATGGTACCATGCACTAGACATTTTTCGGGCAATAATGTTGGTATTTAATGAAACTAAACAGATTGCCTTAGTGTTGCTATGGGAACATATATCAGATGATGAAGGGCTGGCAGGAAACCCTACTGACAAATGGGGAGAGATTTATCTGCGTTAGAAGACTGGCTGTCCTGAGAATCATTTCAATTCAGATGTTATCGGAAAATGTTCAGTTGACAATTAAGATTTTACACATCTGAAAAACTTCTTTTAACACAGAAGGGTGAAAACTACACAGATCTGTAATACATGGTGAACGATTCTGAACAAATTCAAGTATAGCTGCAATTTTCAAAAGAATCTAGGAAAAGGAAGAGATGGAGTCCATGCATCAGAACACTTTCATTTGTTCCCAGAACCCAGAAGCCGCGGGTCCTGCACCTTGTCCGGCCAGGACTCCGGAGCACACAGGCTTACATTTTCTTCCCCACAGGCACAGATGAGTATGAACCTGGCTACACTGGCATTCTGCAGAACAATTTTTTTTTAAGAGTAAGAAAAAAAAAAAAGGTAAAATATATTAATTAGCTGTAGTACTGATTTCTGCTTCTTTGATGCTTTCTGGAAAATACGTATAACGTTTTACCCAAACCCTAAAAATGAATTTCTCAGCCAGGGACTCACAGAAGGGACATCTGGTGACGCACTGCATCCTGGAATGAACATTTCTCACTGGCAAATTTTGCTCTGCCTCTCCCTTCCACAGGGCTCCTGTAGCACCTGGAAGGCAGGCCTGCTCAACATCATCACACTCTGAAGTAGTCCCTGTGTCGCACTGCTGGAGCCCAGGGACCAGGGTTCCAGACTACCCCACCAGGGTTCTGTGTGAGGGGCAGGTTCTCTCTGATGTCTGGGAATGAGGAAGTTGCTGTCCTCCCCAGTACTGGCCTAGGTGCCAGCCGGGGCTTTGAAGTATCCTGGCTGGGGGGAGGTGGAGTGGGGAACCTGGGTGCACCATAGGTCCCTGGACTCGAGTTCCCCAGGGCGCAGTGAGGGTGGCAGCAACCAAACCTGCATGTGCCCCTGCCCACTTCAATCTCTGCTCATTTCCAGTCTCTACCACTGAGTCTCAAGAGAGCCCAGATTGCTGCTGCACCAAACTTCAGGAAGGACACAGTGGTCCACAAGTCTAGGCAACACTGTTACGGGGACCATGGGGGTCAGGTGCGGGGTGGCCCCTGCTGTGGCCTGTGGTACTTCCCTGAGGATGTGTATATTCTCACATCCTTCCTCACCCACACCTCTCTGCAAGGCTCAGGAGGCCCTGCCAGGTGGATTTCTTCTCTGTCTCAGGCTCCCTCTCTTTTCTGGGGCATCACAGAGCCCCAGCCCAACCCTGGGACACACTCTCTGCCTGTCTGCCAGCCTTCTCTTCTTCCTGCACTATCTCTGAGTCAGAGCACCAAGATTCTGCTTAAATTTTGGTATAGAAATGGATAAACCAGACTTTGCACTCTTTGCTAGTCTGCTGCAGGGACCAGAAAAGTTTCTTATGGGTTTCAGACTAGTTCTCAGGCCAACATATAAAGTTAGGGCCAAAGGCTCTGAATAGTAAATCTAGTTTTCCCATGATCTCAGGCAGAAGCTGCAGATGAAAGGATTTTAGTATTTGAATTCCATGCCCAGTACTTGCTCCCACTAGTTATAAATGTCCATTAGAATCCATGTGGATACAACTAAAAGAAAATGTTGGTAGAAATGCTCATTCTTATGCAGCATATTTATATAATTTAATTTAGGATTAATAAGTATTAAGCTTCCGCTTTACCAAAACAATGAAAAGCAATGCAGACATACAGATATAGTGAGATGTCTTTTCTTCATTCTTTTCTCTTTTTATTATGAGTTGGACATTAGCACCAACTTGGGGGGGTGGGATTAAAGGTTTGGTTGAGCATCTATCCTACATGGAAGGCCCTGGAAAATGATTCCTTTCAGATAGTTATCTGTTCTGGGGAATTTGCAATCACAGAAAACAATAACACATTTAACCAAAGCAAAAGTAGCTCATTTCATATTACATGGCTTTTAAGAGTAGGAAACATTTCCCTGCACCTCTTTAAGGTTCAGGGGTGCTGCACATAATTGAAGGATAGTCCAAGGAAGATAGCCACTTCCCATTTCTTTTCATCCTTGGAAAGTCTTTCTCTCAAATGTTTCAGACTACAATAATGTCCTTTTAAAATACAAAATAAGCTCGCTAACGCTCTATCTACAAATGAAGGATCAGCTTGTCCCCCTGCGCTCCTCCAGGCTAAACTTCAGCCCTTCAGTGTGCTCCACACACTCCTCATCTGTTTGCCCAATCAAGCATTGGTCTCAATGCTGGAGTTTTGATACGAATCTTTTTGCCTGGTTGCTTAACCAAAGAAGAAAAACCCTTAAGGTGAAACTGCTTCCTCTGTTAATGTCTAAGCAGTTCAAGAATTACAACTTAGATATGTATAGCAACAAAATGTACTCATGTCCAGAGAACTGGCCAAACAAGCATAGAGAATCCTTTAAAAATTTGGAGTGTTTTGCCTGACTTGATTTATCACCAAATCCCACTACCAAGGTCCACTCAAACTGCATTAACTTTGTTGATGTGAGAACTGGCCAGATATCTAAAAAAAAATTCCTGAATATTAAGGAAATGATGTGCATTACAGACACATCTAGTGTGTTCAATTAACAGAAAAGCAGAGGTGCTCAGTGCTGGCTGAGCTACGGGGGAAGATGGCAGACTGCTCCACAGGTCAAGTCAAATTTCAAACTGCAGTGGGGTGATAAGGATCAAGGAGGCAAAAGCTGGCCCCATTCACTTAGCAAGCTGTAAGAAATGAATATGAATTTGCACGGTGTACTGACTTAAAAGTATTTTAGGATGACACATGCACAGCTATTTGGACAACTTACCAAAGTGCTTCTAGGCGACACATTTAGCTCTGCTCTCCATAGGCAAATGAATACTGGCGTATTTATTCCTTTTTGCCTCAGTGAGGCTAATCAGGGAAATTTGACTTTCTCTTCAACCAAGCGCCACCTCCACTTTCTCCAGCACAGAATGTGGTGGCAGCCGATGGCTCCAACAGTGTCCCTGGTGACCAGCTCAACAGACACATCCTCCACCTGACCCAGTGGGCTTTCACCTTCAACACTTAACTGTACACAGACACCTGCTGCTTATTTACTTCGGCCCAAGCCTTATTCTCCTGTCCCCAAATTAGACTTTTGTGGAGGGGTATGGTGGGCTGAATTTCCTAAATTTAATTTCTCTTTGTCAACATGATATTTGCTAGTGGGAAGCCCAACATTAAGGTGTTTTTTTTTTTTTTTTTCGTCATTTAATTCTGAATGACTACTTTGGGTACTCTGGATTTTCTAAGAGCTATTACTTTCTATGAAACAAGTCATTCAAAAATTTGCTGGGTTCATCATTTACAATATAGGGTTCCAAGCAAGAGCAGCAGGAATATTCACTGGTTGCAACTTATACTATGTATTTCTTTAATACATTTGCAAGTCGGCTACACTGAGTGCAACTCAAAACTGATTTCTTCTCATGTGCTGTTGCAGTTAGCAAGGAGGAATGATCAGAAGATCACGGAAGCAATGTGGAAACAAAAATCATAGCATACGGCCAAGCTTGACTCTTGCTAGCCTTCCTCTACTTGCTGCTGAGCATGTTGACCTGAATTGTGGAGAAAGTAGGTGAGATGATTTGCCTTAGGTCAGAACCCAAACTTCCTTTCTTTTACCTGAATACACTTGTGCCCTTAACTGCAGGAAGTGGGCCAAACCCCCAAGCCCGTTTCAGTGAGTCAGGATGTGGTGGGCTCTGGAGATGGCCCTGACTCTGGCATACAGGGAGCCACAGTCTCTGAAGATAGACAGAGATCACAGCTCCTGGCCTCCTGAAGAGGCTTCTAGTTAGGAACACAAGAGCAAACTGTTTCCAGGTGCACTAGGAGCAACACTGCTTTGGAGTGAATCCTAGATACAAGCTAGCTCCACTATGAAGCTTCAGAGAAGGCCACATTCAAATTACAGTGAATTAAAGGAACTCTGTTCAACAAGTGCCCAAGACACAGCTATTCTTGCTCTGGGAATTAGGTATGGAGCAGTAAAGACTAGGAAAACGCCCTAGTCTTCCTGGATCTTCAGTTCTAAGGAGGGGGAAGTAATGGGTTTCAGTCAAACAGTGAGCTACACGGTGTATCCCTGGCCAACAGGCTGGAAGGAGGTAGGTACTCCAGGGCACCTGACAGTATGCTCTGGGACAAAAGAGGCCAAATCTCTGAAAGGTACAGTCACCAGGCCTCTCTGAGAGGTGACTTAGCACAGCCCTGGGGAGGCAAGGCCTGTGTGAGGTAACACAAGGACTGTGCAGGCGGAACAGAATGTACCTGAGGAAGGGCGAGAGGTGACAACAAAATAGGTAAATAAAAACAAGACAGACTTTTGTTTGCCAGAAATATTCTTTATGTGTGAGTCAACCTCATACCTAACATCTCTACTTTTGAGTCTCTGAACCTTTCCTTGATTTGTGTATCAGGACTATAGTCCAAAAGCAAGAGAACAATCATATTATGTTTTTGTATCTCTCCAGAACATTCCCACACAGGTGATTATTCATTCCTCGTATCCCCTTCCAGAAGTCCCTAAAGATCTCAGAATTCACTCGGATTCATGAACCTGATTCAGTGAACACCCACTCTCTGCCCACACATAGATGGCACTAACAAAAGCCTGGGTCCTCAAGGGAGCTTATATTCTACTCTAGTCAAGCTTGTTTTGGAAAATAATCATTGTGGTGCCTTACAAAATAAAAATTAAATACCACAGCACAAAAGTATGGCTCTGAAAGGAATCTTGATATGCTCCCTTGCTCAGGGACCCCATGGGGGCCAGCATCGAGCAAGACACACTTGAAACAGGACAAGATGTGAGCTTTAGAGGCCAGCCAGGCTCCTTCCCGAGGCACTGGGAATCATCTGTGTCAGGGTCTGAGTCAGGGTTATCTGTGGATCTCTGAGGGCAGCTCAGTTCAGACTCAAATCTCAGACCACAGGGTCTGGCCATGTATATTATTACAGGGTCTCTACGCTTCTCAGCCACACTGCAGCCCAAAACTGTTGTCCATAACAAAGGTTCGTGAACGGGTTAATGGCATAGCCAAAGATCATGGGTAGAGGACATCTGCTCAGTTCTTCCAGTAACTGCCACGAAAATGACACTTGCTGGGCCTCAGTGTGCATGCGTGCCTCAGGTACCCTCGCAGTTCTCCCTGTCTCCTGGCACTTCCTCCCTCAGCACTTGCAGAGCTGGCTTGATCCCTGCTCTTCAGGAAACAGGGTCACAGAGAACTGAGTGCCTTGAGTTAAATCCCAAGACCAGTGAATCCAGCGTTGGGGTCAGGAACCTGCCCCATTACAATGCCCCAGCATGGCAAGGAATCATGCCCATATCAATTAATCAGTGTATCAATTAATTTAAGAAACAGAAACAGGTATTATCAAACAAACACTTCTCCATCCTCTGCAAAACTCCCCATGGGCATCATGTAATGTGTTCACTTCTAATCTCTGCTAAAATTTCCGGATCATGAGAACATGGCCATGTCACTGGTGTACTGGATGTCCCCACACTGAACACAGCACCTAAGCCTGACAGTATTCATCAAGCACCTGCTGTGACTGGGCCAGTGAATGAAGACAGCTATACAACAGGTATGCTCTTCCTGCTGGGGAGCTCCACTGTGACAGGACTAACCCCGAGTCTTTCTGTTCTACCAAGGCACTGCTCAGCTCTCACAGGAAGTCTAGCAGGCACTACAGATGTTTTTACTGTGTTTTGTGGCCACTGACCCTCAAAAGCAGTGGGCCTCAAAATCCATATGCTACTGTCCAAACTCCTAATATACAGCTGGAAAGATTCGCACCCAGGGCCACTCTACTTCTGTGTCCTTACATCTGCCACTAACTCTGCTGGACTTCAGCTATAGCCTCTGACGAGAAGCACTTCCTGGTCTCATTGTTTATCCACTGATATATTCCAAGCACAGAAGAACACCTGGCACAGAACTAGATGAAATCTGCTGAACTGCCCTAGGTACGAAAAGATGTAGGAAAGCCCCAAGCACCAGGACTGACACTGTCCCTCAGGACTTAGTGTCCCAAAGTGTTCCAACTTCTCTTTCCCTTTAAAATCCAAAAAGGGACTATTCGTTCTCCTCTCCCATTCAGAGTCCTCTGAAGCACACGTGCCCCCTGTACGAGTCCTGGGAGACTCAGGTCTATTTCCCTGAAACTGCCTGGGCCTGGCTCAGTAATGCGGGTGGGGGGTAACTGGTAAATCAAGACAGACTGTGGCTCACATTCAGAGGCCATTTGTTTTCTCTTTCCCAAAAGACCTATGAAACATAAGTCTGTTAGTTCACCATTCTAAATGCCACTTACATACATTTTATAATGATCCTGTAAAAAGGCCTACAAAGTTCCACCACTCCTTTATTTTCAAAATGCAGACTAATAAAATCAATTGGCTGCATAGTCAGATGTTAGGCTTCTTTGTACAAAACAGCAGCCTGGGTATTTAAATGCAGTATTCCCGGATGTACAGTGACCCATGTCATGGAGTCTGCAAGCCCCCTCTCAACTCCTCTTCTCTCATCCCTCTGGCTCATGCCAGTGCTGGGCCACAGCCTGTGCACAAGTGTGGCTGTGATTCTGAGGACAGAACCCCAGCCTCTAGAGGTTAATGGGACAGGGCTTTGCTTTACTTTGGGGGAGGGGGAGAGCATGAAAGGAAGTTTTAGGTGAGAATGTCCCAAGTGCTTTCCTAGGAAAAAGACGGAGATGCACAGAGGACAGTGTATTTATTCTGTGTCTGCAGGAGGCAATGCCTGATATGGAAAGGTTTACAAATCTGTTGGTCACAACTTGGCTGCTGAGAAAAACATCCAGGAAGCACTGAGTGATTGCTAGTCATCCCCAGCTGTAGCACTTTATGGAAGGGGCAGAAAGAGCCTCGCTGTGTTTACCCCTCACCTTTACCTTCTGAACGAGGGGCAATGTGGTACAGACATGTGCTCCAAGGCCAGGTCTCTTTGTAAGTGGGGTTTTATTTACTTGTTTGCTTATTTTTTTGTATTTTAGTATAGGGTGTTACAAGGTCGTACTACACAGATCGGACTCATAGTGATCCTCCTGTTTTCAACCTTCCAAGCACTGGATCACAGGTGTGCACCACCACACCCACTCAGCTACCTTCTCAGCTTGCCCTGGGGGCAGGGCTGGCATGGGCAAAGCCAGAGATCGAACCTCGGTCACTGTGTCTACCTTAAGCAGGTGCTTTATTTTGCTGAGCCATCTGGCTGGCCCGGAAAATGGGGTTTTAAATGACAATTTAGTAAACATTTAGTAAAACAACATTTAGTAAAAATGTTTTCCATGAAAATAATTTTAATTTTTTTGATCAAAACAACTCCTGATTTAATAGTTAGCTAAATGGTATAATAACTTCAGTAAGAATGATGTCATGCTATTTCACAGTGCTTATTCAAATGACAGTATGATGAAATCATCTACAAAGTGCTACAGACATGCTAACAGAGTTGTCCCTAGTGTACAGAGAAGGAAGTCTCACAGCCATGTAAGGGGCATAGGCCTTACGCTGGCTTGAGTGAAAAGACGGACAAAGCTAGCATTTGTGCTTAGATCAACCCAAGGACAAATCCAACAGCTCTTTCTTATATACATGATCTTTAAAACAATCAGGTAACACTAGAGATCATTTCATGGGGGCAAGTGGGAGTACGGAAATCATGCTCACATAGGAAGAGAGGCAGCTGCATGCCCAGGTCAGCTGCTCTACAGGGCATGACATTGTGATGAGCCTGAACTCCAGGCCCCTCACTCAGAGGTGAAATGTGAGGCTTGGCAGCATGCAATCTGCCAGCCTCTCAAATCTCTTTCCAGTGTTCTGTGTTACAGGGAAGAGAACTTTCATCCTATTAGCCAGGACTTCCTCTCTAGCTTGTATTTTGAGTTTTGTATAATATTCCATTAAAATGATAGGTTAATAAAAAATAGTTTGGAAATAATGAAAGTCAATAATCATTATATTCTCTAGCTTTGATATTTCACACTTTATTCAACACTTTTTTTCAGTAATACTGGGGACTTCAGTGCTACTTAATATTAGCTTTTTAAAAGCATGAGCCTAAAAGCAGTGATCTTAATGAAATGACACAATCAGCTGACTTAGTGGATTAACCTTTTCCTTTAAAGGTATCACAAAATTTACTGAAGCTGCGGGATAGTTCACCAAAGAGCAAAGACTTAGCAATTTTTTTATTTTTTTAAAGGAAACTTAAATTTCACTATATTTACACAATCTCATTATCTGGTTGAAAGTTTTCCTAAAATATCTTTTCAATTGAGTACACTTACTTTCAACAATTCATGAAAGCTTTATGCACTTTGAAAATGGACTTCCAGGACAACAGGAATATAAAGCGTGTGGAAACCTGAATAAAAGATTATAAAAGAAGTATTTATGTACCAAGATATATGCCCTGCTTAATCCAAAAGAACCTAAAAGGACATGAATTCTAAGTCCAAGTATGATGAGGTCCCCGTTAGTCAAGCAATTTGTGAGGGGAGGAGAAAAGGAAAACTGGCATTCACGGTGAGTGAGGACTGACCTGAAGTCATGTCCACCTCTAGGGGGCGACACTGACACAGTGATGACAGGGAACACAGGCGCAGGGGGGCAGTGCAGGCTAAGGCTGAGAGCAGGCCTGTGACCCGGGGCCATGCAGTGTGGAAGGGCAGGATTCAAAGGGCTGGGACACTCTTGGGGTGTGTCAGCAATCAGAGACCACCTGTCATGGGAGGAGAAAAAGAGACACCATACCTGGAAGCAAATAATAAAGCAGCAACTACAGAAAGGAAGCCAAGAATTCTGCAAAGAAGATGAATGACACTATGGTGGTTTGTGAAACTATGAAAATCAGAAGGGGCCTCTCAAGAAATATGTCTTACAGCTCAGAGATGAAGAGAACACAGAAAGAGACTGCTTGGATCAGGAAATAAGGGGTAGGGTGCTCCTGGAAAACGGCAACAAGTGGGACACCAAGACACATCCCAGCCAGGTGGTTCCTGCTCTTGCTGGCCAGTCCAGTGCCACTGAGCAAATGTGCCTATCCAAGCCTATTCTAAATGTTGAATGAGACGGAAGCAGCTAGGAAACAATGGTCTCGCGCAGGAAACACCTTGTTTCCTCAGGTGGAGAAGGAGAGCTGGGCAAGACTCAGCAAGCAGTGGAGCAGAATGGCATCTGTTGCCCAGGCACAAATGTGATGGATGTGGTTGACCATTCACACAGAGGAGTGAACTTGAGGTCCAGGGACATTCCATATTGTCCTACTTTCACAGGAAGCAGAGGGTGGAGACCTGGAGTTGAACCCTGCTAGCATTCTGTGGTCTCCTAAAAGCTGCCTTTCTCAGGATGAAGGTATTTCAAGGGAAGGATGAGAAAAATGTCCCCAGCAGTCCTGAAGGGGTCACAATGGGATGGACAAACACCATGTTTTACAGCACACAGAAGACAAGAATAATGGGAGTGTTCGTTAAATTACTATGACTAAGACACCACTGCTGTAAAGTCCCCCCTCCTAGAAAACCACAGTGAAACACAACCAGCATCCAATAAATCATCAGTAACTGTGATGTATGTATGAGAATCTCTTTAAAAGTCATCACTCTGCAAGGGGTGATGGAAATGCAGCTCAGGCTCATGGTACCCATGTTTATAAATTTACTTTGATCCATGATTCTGGATCAGATGGCCACATTTATATTTGTGCTGGAAAGGTGGCCACAGTTGTGTTTGTTACCGGATACAGCATTTGCAAACAAAAGCAAGTTTGCCAAAAGCTTCTGTTGGTAAACTAAATTATTTGCAAACAAAAGCATTCATGAACTGAGGTATCACTGTATATGGTCTATGTTTAAATTTTAAAAATGTATTATACTTATCAGGTGTGGGCACATGCCTATGATCTCAGCACTCAGGAGGCTAGCAGAAGGATTGTCCCAAGTTCGAAGTCAGCTTAGATAACAGAGTGAGTTCAAGGCCAGCATGAACTGCACAGGGAGAATGACTCAAAACATCCCTGTCAGACTACTGCCTCTTGTTTTGAACACATGGATCCCACCATCCTTGACACTTTCTGAAGTACTTCTGACATCTTCTAAGTATCTTGAAGAAAACTGACTAAAATACAGTGAATACTGATGTTGAGGGTCATTCAGTAGAAAGGTAGGCTTGTAAAAACATCACAGTGTGTCTTCAGCCACCTTACTCACTGCATAGGGCGCTCTGTGTCTCCTGGCTCTTTCCAAAAGCCAAAAGGACCGTGAAAGGGGAGTATTGGAAATCAGTTTGGGACATGGAGGCATCCACAACAACACAACTAGACTCTCATGAAAGAGAACTTCCAGACCTGCTTCAGAAAATGGCAAGAATGAGGAGGTAAGTGTGTTAGAAGTGAGGGGGTATATTTTAAGGGAAAATAATGGCAATGTGTCTTTTACTGTATTAATTTTAAAAAAAATTTGAACATTCAACTTATTTTTTACAATATCTCATATTTCCTTTTTACCTTGCTTTTATTTACAGCCATAAGAAAATAGTTCCAATTTAAAAGCTATTTATTGATTCCCTTATATAATAATGTAAAAAGCATATATTTAAAGAAGAAAAAGAATATTTTGATGAAACAGCCCAAATAGTGTTTCTTTAAACACATACATGTATAATACAGATGACACAGATCATAGAAAAATTCAGAATCTTGAAGAATTCACAGGAGGGCTGGAAACAGGGCTCACTGGTAGAGGTCTTGTCTTGCATGCACAAGGTCCTCAGTTCGATCCCCAGCAACAGAAAAAGAGGAGGGGGGAAGCAAACAAAACTCACAGAAATAAAACCAGAAGTTCTCTCTGTTGAGGAAACCATGAGGTTGGAAGTCAAGTCATACAAAAACCAGATATAAGGCCATCTTACTCCAAAATAGAGGCTTAGTAAGGGTTGCCAGGAGGAGACTCTACACAAAGCTAATCAAGTTTCAAATCAAGGTGTTTACTTTGAAGCCATACAGTAATCCATGGAGGAAGAAATACACTCAGAGAGGCAATGCTGAGCTGGGCTCAAGCTCATGCAGAAACCCTTCCTCATGAATTATGGGTGAAGGCGTAGGAGTGGGGCCAGCCTAGGGGTCCAGAAGCACTCTAGCCCGTGGTCAGCCCTGCTGCCTTTATAGACAGATTGGCCAACACTGTTACATTCATTCTCCTTTTCCTTACAGTTCAGAAAAAGATTTCCTACTAGATTGTAGAGAAAAGGATCCTAGATGAAACTTACTTTTGCTTGGAACCAAAACAAATGTCAAACAATTCAAAAAAAGTCAGACAAAGGACCAAGAGTGCAATTCAGGCATTAAGGGAGCTCAGTCAACAAAATAAGAAAGAGTTTAAACAAATTAACGTTGAATTTTTGAATTTTCTATCACTAGCATAAATGATTTCTAATTTGTATATAAAGGCCAAATATAAAGTACTGAATACATCCAGAAATGTTTGATTTTTTTTAAACTAGGAGTAAGCACTAAATTTAGCAGACGAACATAATCTCCATACAATGGCTAGGCTCACCTAGAGCAGGCTACTACACAGGAAAAATGTGATGATTTTACTATTGCTAAACACGGAAGTATCTGTGTATGTTCTTTCAGAAGGTGTGGGTGTTCATGTATACCTGCTCCACTTACTAATAATACAGGGTAACTTTCTTGCTGAGCTTCTCTAGGTCTGAAGAGGAGCCCTTCAGGCATCACCTCAAGTCTCACCAGGCCCTGGGCACAGCTTGCAGCCCTGCACCAGCAGCAAAGTTTTGGTCATGCTGTGCTGTCTACATAGCACTGGTACACTGACATCACCTGGGCCTAACCCACGCACCTGCTCTATGTCCCCCACCCCGACACAGAACCTGCAGCAGCATGCCTCTAGGCTCTCAACCGTCAGGGGAGGTAGCACTGTACTGCTACTGTTTGCACAGATGGGAAACACACAAGTGTGCCAATCTGTGAGCCTGAATCAAACCTAGTTCTGCTCAATTCTGACACAAACGGTCTTTGCACAAGGCAACTGCATTGCCCTTCACACTCTCCCTGCATGCACAATTCTACACAAATGAAAACAGCTAGCACGCAGGCCTGAATGCATCTACACTTCCACTTTACTTTCCATCCAAACGTTCATGTTTTACTATCTGCCAATAGTATGGTGAATACCCAACAGCACTGGCATGAAGCCTCAATTAATTAAAATAGAACACCAAACTGCTCCACAGAACAACTATCTTCACATTTCAAACATTTATTTAAAACCCAAATCATTACTGCACCTAAAATAATATATTCCACCCAGCAAATACAGCCACACATCTCCTATTGACTCTCCTGGTCAGATTGTGCACTTCCTGTCCCCTGGGCACATCTGGCACTTCCCTTTGATTGACTGAAATGTTCATTTGCTCTAACCTTCCACTCTTTCTAGCCATCCTTCCAAATTGGTCAATTACCTGTAGTGAGTCAACCCCCAGAAGAACTCCAGTCTCTGCTCTAAAAGGTCACACCTGTTCTCAGGGTAATTTTACCATCAGCTGCATTTTGGTTACAAGCATTTGTCATTATGTTTACCTATTCATCCCTAAGACCATCAAAAGTCCTTTAAGCCAGTAATGGTCCTCAGTCATCCCAACATGAACAGAAGGGTCCCACTGCCCATCTGCATCAATCCCACAGATGGAACCCAACCACACATGAACCCTCCTCTACCAGACCCCTTCCTCTCTCTCAAGGCTGACATTTCTTGGTGAGCCTCGGCTATCAGATAATTATTTCTATGGCACATGGCTGGATGCCAGTGACTTCTATTGGCCCCCTGGCCCAGCTCCAGGTACCTCCAACAATCTTCTAAGTCCCTTCATTATACTCAGCCTACTTCCCTAGTCTTCTCACTTTCTTAAACAATCTCTAAATCAATCACCTGCTCGTGGTTCAACCCACCCCCATGGTGTCCAGGATTTCATGGGCCATTCTATTATTGCTCTCATATCCTGAGAAGGCCATTTAGAAAAACACAGCTACAGAACTGGGCCTAAATTTCACTCATTCCCACTCTACTGTCAAGGGGCAGGGGTCTGCCATTGATGGAATACCATCCCGGGAACTCTTACCACCTGGCTGAAGTGGCTCGATGAGAAAGTCTTCTCCTTTGCCAAAGGTACTTTGACCCTGGACTGATCACTGCTGGCCTTGCCTGGGTGACTGGCCAATAACAAGGACTGCTGTCCTCCACAACAGCATCAACTGGAGAGACGCTGACTGCAGAATGAGCCATGTGCACTGTCAGCAGAAGTGAGTGTTGCCTCTGTCCCTAGCTGATGTCTGTCATAACTTGGAAGGTCACAAAAGCAAAGGAAAAAATCTGTCCCAATCCTTGACACCTGCTGACACCAACAATGTGACGCTATGGTATGTGCTATGCACTGTGGCAGTTTTCCAGTAAATGACCTAAAAATGAAACTTTTAAAAATACTTGATGATATTATTACCCTGTAACATAGGCAGTTGAACCTAACCTCATTGTCTGTCTGAATATCCAACATCTTAGATATAACACAGAACAGGTATTATCACTAAGTTCCTCTTCTGGAGGGTTAACAGCTTAAGTTTGCAGGCCAAAACTTAGAGAAAAAGAAGGGCTGAAAGGACAGCCAACGTTTTGGCCCTAGCCTTTCAAGGTCAGTGAAGACCCAAGACATAGGAGAACCTGTATTATAACATCATGTAACTCAGTTGTGTCCAAAATTTACAGATCAAAGAGATTATGGGGCCACAGAGGAAGGCGCTCGATGATGTAGAGTGTGCCTAAGGAGAGTCACATGGAGAGAAAACATTCTCTTAGGCTTTCACAGAGAGCACATCGGCCAAGCAAGGGCCATGACTCATCCACATGGCTGACACTGACAAAGGATCTACAAACTACAGTACTGGGTTTCAAGGTAAATCCTGAGGGGATCTGACTGACCTTATCAGATACAAAAGTTACATTTCTTGTTATATA
>NDGM011040743.1:0-17054 GCA_002564305.1 Octomys mimax | reverse complement strand
TCAGGCCCTTGCGCTTGCCAGGGAAGCGCTTATTCCACTGAGCCATCTCCCCGGCCCCTATTGGGTTGTTTTGATGAATTCACCTACAATCTTTGGATTGGTATCAAATATGAAAAGGTCCTTGAAAGAATTCTCCAAACACAGCTTCTCTAACTGCAATGGAACACACACCTGTGACCAAACAAAACAAAGAATATGAATATGTTGGGAGCCATGGAAGCTAGGAAATCGATCAAATGTGTTTAGGCAAAACTAGACCTGAGTGCCTAAAGCAAACAAGCTACCTCACTCCTGAGACAAACATCCTGTGTTTCTAAAGTCAGCTATTAGTCACTAGGAAACCTTGTGTCACATGTTACTAACTTTGCAAAAGTATAAATAAAATATTTGTTGTGAAAAAAAATATATGTATGTATGCACAAGATAGTTAGGATAGATAGACAGCTACTTTATCTTAGTTTAATGAGAAGAAAAGTTTGTACTAATATTGTTTAGACTAGATACCATGTCTACATCTCATCTTCTGAATAACTACTATGAAGACAACAATATGCAATGCATTAATTATTGTAACTCTCCTAACCTGTTTTGAAACTGTTTCATTGATTTTTAATTTTTTTTCTCATTAAAATGAATTAAAATGGTCAACTAAAAAAATAATAAAATAAAATAAGATTGGAGGGCCCGGGAGATAGCTCAGTGGCAAAGTGCCTGCCTGGCAAATGCAAGGTCATGGGATCAATTCTGGTACCACCAAAAAAAAAAAAAGAGTTGACAAAATGAGATTGGAAAAGGTAGGAGAAGCCAGGCTTGTGCTGAAAAGAGAAACAGGATTTTGAGGATGCTGGACTGCATCTGTGTAAACACCAAGACACAGAAGAGAGTTCTGATATGGGTGTTAAGTGGCCGGTGCCCATTCAGTGCTTCAGACAAAGGTGAAGGATGAGAACACCAGAAGCAGGGCATTTAGGAGCAAAGCCTGTTCTGTTTCACTTACAGGAATGCATCCGAGAGGCGGATGGGTCACATCGATCGGTAGGCTTTCTTTTTTATTGCTTAGTAATATCCCATGATATTGCTAGGGAAGCTTCTTTATGTAGAGAATGGAAGTCCAAAGTCGAACATGTGTAGTTCACTATATTGAAAAGAGAAAGTCTTTATAGAGCAAGCACTGATGCATCTCAATTTGATACTGTCTATTTAACATATGAAATTTTCTTATATTGTTGCTGGCGCAACCTTGAAAGTTTTTATAATAAAATAAGGAGAAAAGAAAAGCAGGTCTTTGTTTACTAAAATACAAGACACAAAATTACTTTTATATGCTCATAGTAGCAACCTTTTAAAAGCTGAAAAAGTACATACAGCCAATAAAAGTAATTAAATACTGATATGGAGAGAAGAGAAAGTCATGAAAGTTAATAAACTTGGGGTTGTAAGAAAAACATCATTTAGATAATCACATTTTTGAAATTTATTCCATTTTAATAAGCATCAGTGCCCTAACTTGTACAAGGAAAATAATATATCTTTCAGGTTTACATGGAAGGTTATAAGAATGATACAAATGAAGGTTCAAATAAAGAACAATGCTCCCAAATAATTATTAAGAAATTTGATGGAAGGTAATAAACTTGCTCATATAAGTGATTAATTGTGGATTTGTAGTTTTATTTTTCCATGCCAGAGCAACTACTAAGCAAACATAACATGGAAAAAGTTACAAATCGTAAAACAGAAAATATGCTACTTAAAAAATGTATTAAAATAAACCATGAAGAATAAGTAATTAAGATATTGAAGAAAAACGTTTAGTATATATTCTAAGTGAGATTTAAATCTTCAAGTTGCTTATAGTTTTATATTTAAAAATAATCTTCTAAACAGTGGAATTTGAAAAATAAAATAAAAGTTTAAATGCACATACGGTCTTGAGAAGTGAATTTTTAAACAGCTACTAAATGGAAAAGTTAAAAAGAAATATTGTCTTACGTGAATGCTTTAAGATCTTGTAAGTCAAAGACAAGTACTTTTAAAGTAGTTTTATATTTACCTCTGATGAAATTCACTCTTTATGTAGTTCTGAGTTTGGAAACTGCAGTTCTGAATTTGGAAGAATGCAGTCATGTAGGACCATCATGATGGAGACCGGAAGATCAATGCTGGCCTCTAAAAGTAGTTACTTATGCTACTTTCTTGTTACTTCTGCCTCCTGCACAACCTGGAAACCAACTGTTCTTTATTCCTACAGTTGTGCCTTATCTGAAGCATTACATTAAATAAATCATATAGTTTGGAGCCTTTTGAGTTTGGCCCTGTCCTTTAGATTACCCCATTTGAAATTCAGACATATATATGGGATCGAGCATTTTCATTTTTGTTACTCATCATATCATGCCTATATCTCCTACGCTAAATAACTATGAAGAAGACAGCAATAAGCTATGTAGCAATGATTGTAACTCTTCTACTGACCTGTTTGAAACTCAGTTTTATTGCTATGGTTATCCTTTAAGTATTTCAACATACAAGATAGCAGTTTCTTTGACTGAATACCCCTGGAAGAACAATTGGGTCACCTACATTTTTAATTATTTTTTAATCTTTTATTTATTTATTTGGTACAGGAACTCACTACCCAGCTCAGACTCAAAATTATCCTCCTGTCCCACCCTCCCCAGTGCTGGGATTACAGGTGTGGAAGACCATGCCCAGCATGGGGTAGGCATAGCATGCAGTACCGGAGATGAAGCCTGGGTCCTTGCATTTGCCAGTCAGGTGCTTAGACCACTGAGATAGCTCCCTAGCCCACACATTTTTAGACAATCATAAGTAAAGTCACTTTAGATATTCACATATAAGTTTTTGTGTAAACCTGGACTTTCTTTTCTGTGGAATAAATAAATATTCAGGGATGGATAATTATTCATACACTACTTATTAAGGAACTGCAAATATTCCTCTACAATGACTGTACCACTTTGTACTCCAAGAAGTAATTACTATAAGTAAAGAAGTTTCAATCACCTTATAACCATGATAAGCAATTGGCATTCTCAGGTTCCTTTTTTTTTTTTTTTCCTTTTTTGGTGGAACTGGGGATTGAACTCAGACTCTTGTGCTTGCCAGGGAAACACTTATTCTACTGAACCATCTCCCCAGGCCCCTCAGGTTCCTTTTTTATTGATGAGAAGATGTGATCGTTTTTAAGTAATAGAATACTACTCAGGTCATTTGAATAAGTTCTAATGACATCTTACTCCATGTAGGTTTCTCATTCTCTAACTACTAAAAATATTGAGTATTTTTTATGCTGGAAGTTGTCATCCAAATATACTTTCAGTGCAGTGTCTGCTCAGTATTTTTATCAATTTTTAATTGCCTTTGTCTTTCTCTCCTAATTATTTAGTGTGGATAGTTCATTATACATTTGGATAAAAGTTCTTTATCTGTGATTTTCAAATGCTTTCTGTCAGCCTATGACTTTGATACTGTTGACATTGTAATTTAAAGGGCAATGTTTTAAATGTTAATTATAATCAATGTATAAATTTTAGGTGGATTGCTTTTGATGCTTTGTATAAGAAGTACTTGCCTAATTTAGGGTCATAGATTTTCTACTAAATGTCTATGGAGAATCTCAACAAGAACAGCCATTTTGAAAGTCAAGCTAACAGTTTATTGGAAAGATCAATATACTACTCAGACAATCTGGATTCAATTCCTGGATACTTTTATGTGTTTTCTTTTCTTTTTAAAGCAGATTCATTCAGAGTTTTGCCCGTGGATGTTCATAACAACACTATTAGTAGCAACCCCACACTACAAATAACTTGTATAACCAAAAATGTGAATTAGTATGAATACTAGTAATACAAAAAACATGTTATTGGTACCTGTAACAAAGATTCTCAAAATTATTCTAGTGAATGAAGAAGCCAGACAAAAAGAATTCAGATTTCATCATTTAATTTTTTATAAAATACTAGAAAATGGAAACTAAATGAATAAATGACAAATACTGTTTCTGATTTTCCCTACAAAGGAGGTAAATATGAGATTTATTATCTAAGTTATGAATTAACAGATATTCCCTACCAGGTATGTCAAACTGTTATCAAACTATACATTTTAAATACATTGTTTATTTAATACTAATTATATCTCATGAACAAAGTTTTTTTAAGTCAGACATTTAAAAGAAAAAAAATTAAACAATAAATTTAGAGGAAATCCTCAATTAAAGAATTATAAAGTTTAAAATATTGACCTTTTGACAGATATAAAAATCTTCTAGGGAAGTATAGCAATGTCTAAACAAAAATACTATTACTCATATCTTCAGCATCTTTTATATCATTTATACTATCAAAAGTACTTAAATAATGAAGTTCTGTATCAAGCTTGTCAACAAAGATGTCAACAAAGATGATCCTTAAACAACTTTCATAAAATTATAACAAAAGTATCTGTTTATAATTCACATTCCATCTTATTTCATGTGGAAAGTTATACTGTCCTGAATTTTTTGTGCATTCATATATGCATTTATTAAAATAACTGAGTTTTTTCTCAATTTCTCAAGTCTAGTCTACAAATATATATTTCTTTAAGAGCTAGGATATGAGTGAGGGTTGAATTTTTATTTGACAATACATCTACATGTTTTGTTTTTAATTTTAAATAGAAAAAAAACAATTAAGATAATTTCCTGCATCTTGATTACTCTTTCTTTTTGAACAGTTGCTTTCCCTTTCACAATATCTATTGTACCTTTTGAATATTACTTACTCTTTCAGTTTCCTACAGTAGGGAGTCATTATGATGTCCACAAATCAGATCTTATTTATTTTGCTAACAGGTATGGTCTCTAATTGCATTCACTTATATGCTAAAGGCTGAAGCTTATTTTTCTTTATAGCTGAGTGATACTCCATTGTATAAGAATACTACATCTTTTTTGTACATTCCTCAGAAAATATGACTAAATCTTAAAGTACCACCAAAGAGCAACACTGGAAATTTAGTTTTTAGTGTGTTTCCTCTTGCAAAAACAGTGTCTGATACATAAAATCCTCCATAAGATTTTCTGATGGAAAAAAGCAAAAATTTAGACAAGTTACCTGGCAATATTTCTGACACTTCGTGTCAAAATTAATAAAGCTATAGACAATCACTTTTTCACAAAAATTGCTTTTGCATACTGTGTTTTATGTTTCTTTGGCTTTCAGTTACAGAACCTCTGAATAAGGATTCACATCAAGCTTTAAATGCAAAGGTGTGCGGTCCATGAGAATGTCACTGAGTGCCCTAAGTGTTGGTGGCGATCATTCGTTTCTGCTGCCTCCCAAGCAACCAAGGAAATGGATGATTCACTCAGGGACGTCGAGTGCCAAAGCTCTCTTAGTAGTCAGAGTAATGATTTAGAGTGAAAATGCTCCAAGACAATTAATCTGACAGAAAGAAGGTCTGGTCAGGACCTAGACATCTTCATTTGCTGGACATTTCTCAGATGCTATCAGAAATGCTCCAGTCTAACTTTCTCTCTCCTTGTGTCTCTACAACATAAACTGTCATTAATAATTAACTACTTTCACCTCACACAAGGGTGAACCATTCCCAGCTCTACTCAGCAGTATCTGTAGCTTGCTCGGGGTCATTCAGTAAAACCTGTGAGCGAGTTATAACGTCTTCCTTGTTTGCCCTGCACTGTTTTGTTTGTTGTTTGCTTTTGTGGGGGATTTCTTGCTTCCATAATTTCATAGCATTTTCCTACCGTATTCTTCTTCCTCTTGACTTCTAAGATTATAGCATATGGTTTTCTTTTGTTCTTTGACTTCCAAATGGATGGCTTGGGAAAATTTCTTCCTTTTGTAGTTAAAAGTTTTAAATTTATAGAAGAAAAGACAGAAGATTGTATGGAGAATCCCTCTGTAAGCTTTGCTGTCTCCACCCCACATCCAGTTTCCCAATATCATGATTTCATTTTGAGACATTCTGTAGCTCTATCTTCCCAATATTACATTTCCAGAGTTGCTTTTTCCTCCCGAAATTTTATCATCGGTTCGTATTTTAAGTGAGCAGCATTCATTTTCTAACAATTGTCATTATTCCCTTGACCATTTCTAGTAGAATAAATTGCAGGAAGGAAATGAGTATGAAAGATAATTTTCAGAATTATATTGTGGCCTCAGTTTTTAACCTACTGACTTAAAAGAAAAAAAATAGAAAGAATTTGAGACCAATTTAAGTAACTGATCTTCCTTCTCCCCAGTGCTGGAAATTGAACTCATGGTCTTGTGCGTGCTACTCAGGTGCTGAACCACAGAGCTGTGTGCATTAGCCCGAAGTTCATACCTTCATCTTCACTTTCACATAGCTATTGCAGTGGTTTTGTATGTTTTTTAACTCCTGAGTTTCTTGAGACATGTAGTGGTTGCACTTCAGTAGATCTTTATAACAAATCATCATAAAACACCACTGACAGGCAATGATGTCTCTTTCCTTTCAATTATCAAGATTTCCTCGGGCTGGGGAGATGGCTCAGTGGAATAAGCGCTTCCCTGGCAAGCGCAAGGGCCTGTGTTCAATCCCTGGTTCCGAAAAAAAAAAAAAAAAATTCCTATGAAGATTCCTCCATGTATTTCATTCTAGAACTGACAATGGAGAGATGGAAGCTTAGACCCAACATAGCAAGAACATGGCGGCATGTGGTGGACAAAGCAAGTCATGTGGCTAAAGTCAAATGAGAGTAAATATTCTTCTCTCCAACGGAGAAAAAAGACTGGTATCAGAAGAGGAGCAAAAATACTCTTCTCATGGATGAGAGTTGGTAGGTTAAGTAATGGATATTTTCTGAAAAAAAGAATCTATGAGTTCAATCTCCATTTCCACCAAAAAAAAAAAAAAAGAATCTAATCTTCCATAACAAGTAGTATATTTGTAATTCTTTTCAAAAGTTAGAAAGGCAAATAATTATAATATTAAGAAAGAAGAAACCTAGAAGTTTAAAGTAAAATTGTAGCTAGTTTTACACAGTGCTTCAGTAAGAAAGACATACTGATTCATTTTCCCATTAAAAGTAGTTACATATGGAGATTAGAATCAATTTTTAAATTACATTTTGGGTTAAGTGGATTTGAAGATTGGCCTGAAACCAAACCACCATGAATAGCATTATTTATGTGTTCCAAGTCAAGAAAGTTCAACCTATGAGCAATTTTTGGTACTTTTTTGAAGACTGCATACACTGCTATAATTCTCATACTTCCCACAGAACAGATAGAATTTTACTTTTGATTGAAATGCAGGAAGTTTAGACTAAGATGTGAATTTTGCTAGATGTGCATACCCAGAAGGACTACATCATAACAGAACCCACAATTACACCCCAATATGAAAACAGAAAATGGACTTAGAAAATCAAGTATAATGTACTTCATAAGATTTTAATATATGATATTAAAAATACGGTAATGTTTCCAAATTTCCATTTGTGTATTTTAATGTATAAGGAGTCAAAGACGCCTTAAGAAAAGAAAACTACAGCAGGATGAGCAACTTTCTGTTTCTCCTGTAACCAGAATATTGACACTCAGCACAGTATTCCCTCGAAGTACTCAGATGAGAAATTAGTATATTTTTCTAAAGTCAGTTCAATGGTGTGCAACGTTGTGATCTAGCAGTAAAGAAAATACACAGTTATTGTGCACATGTGCAGACACAACACACACAGATATATATATATATATATATGTATATATATATATATATATAATGTCCTAACTAAAACTGAGCTATATCTGTGTTTTTAGGACAGTTAAAGTCAAATAACAATGAATTCTCATAATGTTCAACATCGGGAAAAAATAGATATATTTACCAAATTGCCTATATTTTTATCTAGTAAAAAATGGAAAGAAAATGTTTCTCAGAAATTTCATTCATCTAGACTTATTATGTAACAATAAAATAATACAATGAATATAATGTCAAATGCTCTGAAAACTGAGGAAGCTGAAATATTTATTAATATACCTAGTCTTTTCAGAATCTCTAAGGAGGAAAATATTTCACAGTAACAAAGGCCAACATTTTGTTGGTTACTACAATAACTGTCTGTCTGTAAGAGGATAAGCTACTTGTAATGTTGATATCCTTAACTCAGGAAAGAATCTGGCTAAAATGTCACAGCATCTTTCTTCATCATATTTATTTTGTTACAATTCAAAAATTAGAAAATAATACAGTGATGTATTTTATAAATAGATAATAACATATGGTAGGTATGGAGCCTTTTTCCTATATCATTTGTTTTCAGATTCCATTCAGAATAAATTGATTCAAGTTATTATATTAATCTATTTTTGTTATTTTATGAAATACTTGAGACCAGCTAATTCTATGAAGGAAACGGGTTCATTCAGCTCAGAATTCTGGAAGTTGAAAAGCATGGTGACCTCGTGGACTTGATTCTGATAAGGATCTCTTGGTGGATGAAACTGCCAATTACATGATGTATTGTTGAACCATTCCAAATACATTAGCACATATTTTGATTGTTCTAATTAATACACTAACAAATGTGGAATAGGATGTTTGTCACATAAAAATATATTGGCAATTTCATGACACCTAGCTGTGGCTATCTAAATCAATGAATTACATTAATTGACAACACATATCTTTTTAATTTCCCTAGTGTAAGCATTGGGGTACTTGTCAGTCTTAGCGGTAATCCCTACATTAAAAGGTATTTCCTTGCATAGGAAGACAATAATCAATTAGTAAATGCAGGTTTAAGAAATCTCTGGCTAGTTTAATCTCAGAGAGTTTTTCGGATCACATACCAATATGAGATCTTCTTGTAATCAGAAGTTGTATGACTAGCCATGGCAGACATATTAGACATAAGGCAAAAATTGAAAATGAACAACTCTTTTCCCATGTCCCTAATTCTCAGTCTCTAATTGAAGTTCTCAGGGTGTTAAGTATCAACACATCCTGGGACCCACAAAGAAACTGCAAGCAGGCCTTAAATTAATTCCAGCAACAGATTGGCCTTTGAGCTACATCAAAGATTTCTTTTCATCATATCCAATATCTGACATACTGTAAGCTTTGAACATTTGTTACTGCTGGCTATTCTCCAGGGATCCAGATTTTACCTGTGTTCTCTTGGTGTAGGTGGGGTGGGGGAAGATTGAGCCCGGTGGAGTCAATCCTGGATCTCTATCCCTTTCATGTTTTTGTAAATATAAATAAATAAGTAAGTAAATACATGGAATAACTCCCTAGTTATATGCATTCTTTGGTAGTTCCTCAGCTGAGAATCAGACTGTCCATATCAATTTCTGATGAACAAGGAAGCACACCGCAAGACTCTCCTTCATATGCTGCCCATCAATATCACTTCACTTTTGACTTACATGAATTAGTAAGTATGGGAACAAAGTATTTATCTCTCAATAAAAAATGGCAAATATATTAGAGTACAAAAGACACGCTATGACACAAAAGTGAATGTGACATAGCATTGTAATTCTTTTGGAGCAATCTTTCTACCTTAATATATCTGGGTAGCTTCACAGATATATTAAGCAATCTTTCCACCTTAATATGTCTGGGTAGCTTCACCTCTGGACACAAAGGTGAAGAATCTAGCAAAGGGGCATTGGACCACTTAGTGTTATATTCAGCTGAGTCTCAAAAATTCATTTTTATAGAAGTCCTAATTGAACAAAGTGTATATTTCACTCAAATAAATGAAATTTGAGAGTCACTGGCCCTGGGCCAGTGTGACAGTTCAGCTTGACTGTATTAACTGGATAGGTTTTTGAGCACTGCAGAGGGCCTCGTGGAGCACTCTGAGCAAGCCTAGATCTGCCATGAGGTGGGCCATGAGCACTGTACCAGTTGCGGCTCCCCTGCACCACTTCCTGGCCACCATGAAGTAGCCTCTTCACTCTGCTCCTTACTTCTGCCATGATATTCCTGTTTCAAGAGCAGATGTGGCCTGAATCCTTTGCAGCATTGAACCAAACACCTATATACTGGGTGGTGCAAGGTGTTCTCCAGTTTCCAGAAAGCTGACTCATAAGCCTAGTGATCAAATCTTTTGAGATAAAAATCCTTGATGGATTTTGTAGCCTGTTACATTTTTGCTCACATTTAATATACGAAACTTTAATGATGTGGTCAGTTACAGATGCAAAAGACACTGGAAAATACAACCTCCACATCAGGAAGCCAAACAGAAACTTGTAAAACGTAGCATTGACTTTAGTTGATTTTTTTTTTCTATAATGCCAATGTAAGTCTGATTTTGTTTTAGTTGAATGCTCTCCTGACTTTCTCCTGTGAAACCTCTTTGGACCAGCTGGTTAGTAGAGGTGTAGTGGTTTGTGTTTGCTACACTGCACCTCTGGAAGCATGTCATTCATTTTTATATTTCCTCTTTATTGCCAGTTCTATTCCTTTTATTTTGTTCATACTTAGGTACCTATATCTCTAATTTAAAAAAGAACGAGATACAAATTAAATTTCCTACAAGTTTATCTATATATTCCTTAACTGTGAAATACAAATAAAACTTTCAGTTCCTAAAGCTCTTCTTTCCTATCCCCAGTGAGTAAGCTATGTGCAGCACATGGGACCTCTCCTGCCATCTAATCCTAAACCAGCTCTTTTTTTGTTTTTGAGAAGTTTTCTTCATTTAGTTTTGGCAAATGACTATATTTTCTTTGTGCATGTTGAAGGATAGTTGTCAAGCATCATAATAAAGACAACTCTGTCCCAGTGTGAAAACATTCAAGAATCCATTGTTTTCTTGACTTTAACTATCCTAAAAATTATAGTTTTAGCTCAGAAAAACAGTATTTTGGCATCAAAAATGTATTGATCTACTTAGGTTTCTGTAATAAAATTCAATTGCATAGCTTCAATGGCTTAAATAATAGAAATGCTTATTTTTCTCACAATTCTGGCAGTTAGGATGTCTAGGATCAGGGTCTGGCAAGATATGTTTTGTGTCAGGGTCTCACTGGATTATAAGCAAAGAGGTATCCTCTTGCTGGCATAAGAAGGGACAGGGGAGGGTGTTCCTTGCTACCTATTTTCATGAGAGAACTAATTTTTCAGAGGGTAAGGGGCCCACCATAAGTTTTACTTACCTTTGACTTTCACTTGTTGTTATTTTTTTTTTTTTGACACCTTAAGGCAGGGTCTCACTATGTGGTTCAGGCTGACCTTGAGCTCACTGGAAGCCAGCCTGGAACTTGTAACCCTCCAGCCTCGAATTATAAGCAGTTGGCTT
The DNA here is from genome assembly GCA_002564305.1 of Octomys mimax. Taxonomy (NCBI): domain Eukaryota; kingdom Metazoa; phylum Chordata; class Mammalia; order Rodentia; family Octodontidae; genus Octomys; species Octomys mimax. The sequence goes on along the minus strand of NDGM011040743.1, from coordinate 5,740 downwards.
ATTTACAAATATAGTCACCTTATGAGTATAGGTTCAGCATAGAAAGTTGGGCAGATGGCTTACAATTTATTGATTATACAGCAAAGCCAAGTATAAAGGTGCTAGTGACATCCTAGTGTGAGATCAATGTGCGTGAGAAAATAAAACCTTTTGAGATATAAGCTTTTCGTCTTTATTGCTTATATAGCTACAGGAAAAAAAATGTGTTCCATATAATATTCTTTGATAGGAAATTTTTTCAAAAAGATTGATTTGGGTAGATAGAGGAAAAAAGAAAAAGAATTAGACAAAATTTACTCACTTTAATAACTTTGCAAGAGCTTATATGGTGATATTTTTGTGTGGTGTACATGCATATATAAATATATGTTTGAAGAAAGCAGAGAACTAGATATATAATTAAGTTGTTAATTAATGGTTGTTTTTATGGTGCAGAGTTGTAAATGTGTTTGAACATAGTCTAATTGTGTTTATATAAAATAAAACAATATTTATATGTGTACACATATTTGTATGTATAATCATGGAAAATTTAGTGAAAGTTTAGAATAATATAAAATTTTTTTCTAATATCTACTGACAAGAGTACTGCTTCTAATTTTTAAAGTGTTATTACACATTATATTGTTTCCTTTTTATATTCTGTGAAAGAATTAAAATATAAAATTTTACATCATATTACACGAATTTTTATTTTATTTATAGAAAATGGTAGAAAAAAATTAAGGACATCTAGTTAGAGCCTTGGCTACACTGAAATAAAATATATTTAAATCGTATCTTTAAATATTATAAATTTTAAAATTGACAAAATATTTTCTTTTACTGGGCTTTTCATTTATTAATTTTTGCCTGCAGAACTTGGCAATAATTCTAGAGGAGTGTTGACTTGAGTAAAATTAAGATTTTACAAAATAAATCATCCATTCATCATAAGTTATATTATGGCACGCAAATTCAATTCATTTTCAAAATCTCAAATGTCGTGGACAAGATTACATCACACTCAGGCTTGTTTTTGATTGGGTGATGCAGCCTTTGTTTATAGAACGGAACATGCAGATTCCAATGCCCAAAACACTTAAGGATGTATCAGTCTTCACCAAGTTTTAAGTTACTATTTTAATTGGAGCAGAAATAAAATTTCTTTCTGCCAGTTACGTTAGCATATGCCTCTGAGAAGCTATCCTAACAGGATGCACGTGGCAAATGATGGAGCCTGCAGACCTGCCGGCATTTGGCCCATTCCTTATGAAGACCCTTTGCCGTGGCAAATTGCGGACAGTTGACAGATCTGTGTGATGTACACTCAAAACTATCCACGAAAGTTCTCCAATACATGACTTTACTACACTATAATGAATGTGGGGCATTATCAGATCCATCTTTAACTTTGATTTCTGTTTGACCCCAAAGGCAAAAGTAATTCTATTTCCAGCTAAACACTACAATGAGGACTGCCTACCTCTCAGTTAAGGAGGTATGTGACAATCACTGGGCAGTATTTAGATATATTTGCTTAGCATTCATTGATGAGCTTTATTTGCCCACAGTTTGTCTTTTTTTTTTCTTTTTAGCGGAACCAGGGATTGAACTCAGGCCCTTGCGTTTGCCAGGGAAGCACTTATTCCACTGAGCCATCTCCCCTGCCCCCACAGTTTGTCTTTTGTTCAACATTTTTAAAATTTGTTTATAAGTATGCATATGGTTTTGCTTTTTATTTTGAAATAGTCATAGACTCACAGAAAAATCCAAAAGCAATGCAGACTTCACCTGTGTAACCTTTATCTTTCATGTACTTTCTCATCTTACTTAATTCCATAATATAGTATCAAGACCAAGACTGGTCAGTTCCATCTGTCTGGCTTCTGGTGAGAGGTGCCTTCCCTGGTGAAATCGTACCATGACAGATAAATAGAAAAGGCAACCGCTGTGTGCCGAAGCGGGCCAGCACATGAACTGAGCTTACATTGTAACAACTCCTGCTAAAAGTTCAAACTGGGCTTTTCCAACAATGCTTATGCCCCTCAGACCTGTCCACTTAAGGACCTAACCACTTTCTGCTGCACCCCACTGCTTAAAGATCCCGCATCTCTCCATTCTGTGAAACATGGGAGCAAATCTAGCCCATAAGACTTTGCAGGACATCCTCATGCCATATCTAAGACATAAAAGTATGTGTGTATTTTATTCCACTGAATGCATGTGTAACTATACAATCCCCAATCATATGAAGAACTAGCTAATCTTTACAAAGATAGTCCTCATGCTACCCTTCATAATATCCTCCTTCCCAACATTTCTTTATTTTATTTTATTTGATTTTTCACTTTTTTGAGACAAGGTCTAGCTGCACAGTTCAGGCTGGCCTTGAGCTCACTTACAGCTCAGACTGGTCTCAAGCACCACTATCCTCCTGCCTCAGCACCCTGAGTGCAGAGATTACAGAAGTGTGCCACCACATCTGGCTCACATTTCAAATTATGAAACTATCCAGTCTCTAATTTATTTTCTGCCTCTACAGTTTTATAATTTCAAATATACTATGGACATGAAATAATGTATAGTGTTTTTAGCATCAAGTCTAAGAGTTCTTTGTCTATCTTTTGATCTTGAAGAACTCCTAAGTTTTCTTTTAATCTTCTCCTACAATTAAAAGTTTTGTATTCCAGCAAACCTTGTAGGCCATGTGCCAAATACATTTAAAAAGTTTCATATTTCGTAATTAAGTATATGATTTCAAAGATGACATGCTACAATGAGGGGTTTTGTTTACTATTTTATAATCTCTTCTCACTGATATTTCTGGGTTGCAGCTTCTTTGCTCTACATCTGAGATACACGAAAGAAAAAGAAATCAGCATATTTTACATAGTGAAATGAGGATGGGACATTGGACTTCTCTGGAAATGTCACAATTTATAACTTAATGTCCTTTACGTGTCATGTGCCATTCAAAAAGTGTTGGCACCACAAGAAACTTATTTTCTAATAGAGAAGAATCAACACATCATAAATTACTTCTAAATGACATATGCCATAGAAATACGTGTCTAGAGAAACAGAGAAAGATGACTCAGCTACACCTGGAAGCTGAGGAATTCTTTACTGCAGCAGATGATTCTGGAATTGAGTTTGAAGTTATAAGCAAAATTTGCCAGACTAGTAAATTAGGAAAAATCAGTAGGATAAAAAATGGAAATTTTAAATGCAGCAACATAATTTGGCACAATTCATTTTAAAACCATAACTTGGGGTATGAAGATAAAGAAATCAGAAATCATTCATCTTGAAGTTCTTTGAATGTTATCATAAGGATCATGTATAACATTTTCTTACAACATAGCAAAATTATTAAAATGTTTTATTAAGATTTAGGGCAAACCAAGTTGCTTTTTAGAAACAATTTTGTAGTATTTAGGTAAAGAATAATTTGTAAAGGGATAAAATTAGAGAAATGCCAACTAAAAATGAAACTTTATGCAATATTTTGATATAGAAGGAATAGTGGTCTTCAGTGTACAAGTGGAAATAGTGACTAACTGGTCTTTGGAGAGTAAATATGGTCTATGGGTAAAACTATTGATATTTATTGTTGTTGGAATTAGAAGTGGATTTCACACATGGAGGGGCTTGAGACCACTAGTTGGCATCAAGAATGCAAGAGGAATGGCCCACCGAATAGCTCAAAGGATTAAAGCGCCTGCTTAAGCAGATGCAGTGGCCAGGGTTCCATCCCTTGTGGGCCATGCCAGACCCTCTCCCGGGGTGTGCTGAGATGGCAATTGAGACTGGGCATGGTGGCATGCTCCTGTAATCCCAGCACTTGGGAGACTGAACACAGGTCGATCACTATGGGTCCGATTTGTGTAGTGAGACCCTGTAGGACCTTATTGCAATACAATATATATATATATATATATATATATATATATATATATATATATGGAATCTGTCTACCAACCAAAGCCGCTGAATTCACTCCAGGCCCCATTAAGTAGCCCTAATCTCCGTTCATTGCTATAGCAGAGTATAGCACCAACTACTGCTCAGAGATACTAAGGCATTAAGGGATTCAATAATTTAAAAAACAAATTATGTAAAACACATGTAATATAAGAGCAACAGAAAAGAAGGTTCCTATAATGAAAGGGTGAGCTAGAACAGAAGAACATGAAGAAATAGCATCTCTTGATATACAGGTATGGACACATGCCACCAGGAATATACAGTTATGAAAGTACTTCTGTGAGAAACCTTTAAATGTATGTTTTCTTGTTCTTAGAAAAAGAGAGTAGCTATTGGTGTGTCTCACAAGTACAGTTTCTCAAAGTATGTCTATGTGAAAGAAAATTAATTTTAGAAGTACTAGGAATGAAGTGCAGTAATTTTTAGTTTATGTAAATTAGATGGTGGGGTAATGTATCTCAACAGTTTAGAGATAACAGATTAAAATTCAAGTTTGTGGGCTCAGGAGAGGGCTCTGCAGTCTAAGTGCCTGCCTGGCAAGTGCAAGGACCTGGGTTTGATCCCCAGTTCACATGCAGTGCTAACCCCAGAACCCCAGGAGTGGTGGAACAAGCCTGTAATCTCAGCACTGGGGAGGCTGAGACAGGAAGATCACTACAAGTCCAAATTACATAGTGAGACATGGTAAATATCCAGGTTTTCATTATTTTATATCACATACAAAAGTAGGCTAATTTCCAGCCTGATACATAAAAGAAAGGAATGATAATTTTGAAGAAAGCTATGGAAAAGAAAAAAAGCATTCATGAGTGTATAATGCCAGTGTAACTTGATAGATTCTCTTTGGAAAGCTTGGCAAAGACAGAACATTTTTATCCGTTATTAACTGAATGTAGACATTTTATCATGTGTAACAATGGAGAAATAAAACTAATGCTTTTAAGAAACATGCAAGAATCAGAGGTGTGACCAGAAAGTTAAAACTGCCCATATTTAGTAATCTCTCTTTTTGTGACATTGGGAAATGAACTCAGGGCCTTCATCTCCAGATCTTTTCTTATTTTTTGAGATAGCCCTTAGTGAAATAAATTCCCTGAAGTGAGTTCAATCTTGCAATCCTGCTTCAGTCTCCCAATGTGCCTAGACTGCAGATGTACACCACCATGCACAGCAGGGTAGATATGATTGCCATCTATGAGAATGCTAAGTCTTGAAGAGAAAGTTTCATAAAAGGTCACATTTTACAGAAGTGAAAAGGAGATGAACAGAAAAAGTGACTAAGAACCAGAAAAACTGTAATCATACAAGGCTGTTAGCCCCTAGAAGGAATGTGGCAGTTACTCTGGATTGCTGCAGCATGATGGGATTAGTAGTGGCCCAGGGGTTGGCGAGGCACACCGCTAGGCTGTCCTGCAGGCATCACCCTGAGTACCACTTCGGGTCCCTTGCCTCCTCCTCCACGGCCCTGCCTCCTCTCTGCTTCCGGCAACCGTGAGCTAAGCAGTTTTCCTCTACTTGCCCCTCTGCCATGATGACTGCTATGGAGGCTGCCTTGTGTGTCCAATCTCCTGAAACCATGAAATAAATTAAATCTTCCCTCCATTAAACTGTAGGTGTGGGAATTGTGCACCAGCAATGGTATAACTGTATAATGCAGGGAAACTGCTAAAATTGAGAACACATGAATTTGCAAATTGCGGCAGGGGAAATGGCTCAGTAGAGTAAGCACTTCCCTGGCAAGTGCAAGGGCCTGAGTTCAATCCCCGGTTCT
>NDGM011040729.1:0-10720 GCA_002564305.1 Octomys mimax | reverse complement strand
GCTTATATATCTCTTTGGCCCTGGTGAATCCATTTTGGGCCTAGTGAATCTCTATCCCCAAGATTTACACCTGATGTGCTAGTACGAACACAGGCCTGTGCTGAATACTGGATCTAACCAATTCACCTCCCTCCCTTATGCACTCTCTTTGAAAGTGTTCCTGCTGCCCACACTTATCTCATACCTGAGGTCCGTTGGTCTCTCAGTGTGATCCATTGTACCTGCGAAGAAACTGCAGCCTTTAGTTATACCTTTACAAAGTTGCAAAACACAAGGTTGCTTAACAACCAATAGTCCACAGTGTCCAGGCAGGATGCTTTTCTCAAGACTGAGGTAACCTGACTGCTTTAGGCAATGAGGCCTCATTCTGCTCTCCGACATAGGATCAATTTCAGCTTCCATGGCTCCCAACAGATATACTAGAGCACAGATAATTGATCTTATCCAGGGGCTAGCACAGCACTTGGAACCTGGTAAGTCCTCAGTACATATTTCTGCAATATACATAAGTCCTCTAAATATTTCTAGTGGGCCAGCCAAGTAGCTAAGTGGATTAAAGTGCCTGCAAGCAGGAGCAGGGGCTGGGGGTTTGATCCCTGGACCTGCCATGCTGGCCCCGCCCCTGGGGCATGCTGAGAAGACAATTGAGACTGGGCGTGGTGACACACACCTGTAATCCCAGCTCTTGGGAGGCTGTAAACAGGAGGATTATTATGAGTCTGATCTAGTAGTGAGACCCTGAACACCCTGTAGATCCTTCCCTAAATATAAATAAATAAACAAACAAACAAATAAATATTTCTAGCAATAATATTGCTAGATGTTTTCTAGGTTAGAACTGAACTGAGCTAAGGGGGAAAATGCAAACACTGGCACAAGAATTATTGTAGACAGACAAACTCCCTAAAGAAAGGAAAAACAGTATTTGCAAATCTTTCACCTTTGGTTACAACAAAGAAGGCTGATAAAAAAGTAGAGTCATTTCACAGGAAAGGAATGGAAAGAATCAGGCTCTTGGGGTCCATCTATTTTTTTTAAGCAGTGATTTTTTTTTTGCCCTACTGACAAGAGCCCTCCTTTTGTGACTGTGAAGATTTGAGCAGGATAGTTGGATCAAATCTCTAACTAGTCAGGTTTTCTCCTTGCTGGAGCGCTTGACACATGAGTTCTAAATATAAGCCTGGGAAACATTGCTTCTTTCATAAACTGAGGGAATCGGTGCAAGCTTCAGGGATGCCTGCGCCTGAGACAATGGCAAGGTTTTTCTCAGGTCACATGTCGCCCTGCAAGGAGAAAGCAGTACTTCCTTTCCAGTCACAGGCTGAAGGGGCAGGCTGGGAGGGGTCCTCACGTGCACCATAGGCCAGAACAGGAGGCCCTGATGCCTCAGGGTAGCCCCCGTGGCTTTCCCTACATGGAGAGGACGGGACCGTAGCCAGCAGAGTTCAGGGGCTCTGACTAGAGCGCACCATCCCTTACGGCAAAAAGAAACCAGCTCAGTCTAATGCTTATTGAGCATTTCTGTCGTGCTGTCAAGATGCATATTTGTCACCAAGTGGTATGTATTCCTCTGCCCACCTCCTTTCTAGGTGACTTGCTGCTTCTCTTCCTGTGTAGAAACAAGAGCAATGATAACTAATTCTCATTCAGCATTTACTATGTGCTAAGCAGAATGCTAGACCTGTAATGGGTGAATTCACCGAATTCTCGTACCAGCCCCAGGGAACAAGCACCACTGGGACACACAGTTTACACATAGAAATATGGGCACAGCTCAAGGGCTGCGCCTTAGCAGCCTTGTTCCCCACTGAGTGATATTTTACAAAAAGTTATCAGCTTCCCATCTCAGAAGTTCTCTATGTCCACTGTCTTCTTCTTTGCCTCCTTCTTCACGGCCCCCGTACTGACCTTCCATTTCTATGCAACCTTTATCTGAGTGTTCTGGGCTCTGGGCTCACAGCCTCCTGCTAATACCTTGCTGGCTTCTGAAATACCTGCCTGACAGCAGGTGGGTGTTCCTACAGGCTTCTAGAAGCTATAAATAGAGAATGTTGTGGAGTTGTACATAGTAGATGTTCACCCGTAGGCATAACCACATTAATTTTCTGTTTTCATCATCTGGAGGTTCTTCCCCATTTCTGAGTCTATAGAGATTCAGTGTGTACTACATTTCTTTGCAAATCTGTGCTCAGCAACTGCTCCAAAGTACTACTCAGAATCCAGCTTCTCCAGAGACTTTACACTTGACTTCCCACCAGGATAGCCACTTTCCCCATCCAGTTCTGCATCTTTTACCTTTTGCACCTTAGCATCATTTCCTCACTATTCTAGCCATTTATCTCATCATACCCCTGCCACGTCAGCCAGTGCTGCCTGTCCTCAACCCACCTCATGTTTCAGCACTTCATTCTTTTTTTTTTTTTTTTTTGTGGTATCAGAGATTGAACACAGGACCCTGCACTTGCCAGGCAAGCATTTATTCTACTGAGCTATCTCCCTAGGCCCTCAGCACTTCATTCTGTCTCGAACTAATTACATGAGGTGCTTCTGCTCTCTCTCCTTTTCGGTATGTCATGTTTCCTTATGTAGACTGTAGACTCAACGCATCTCCAACTTCTTCATTTCTAGTATCTAGCCCAAGGCTGAGGAGAACCCCAGCAGCCCAGAAACAGATGCTGCTCTGAATGACGCTCTGCACATATTCCTCACTGCACAGGCATCCACGGACCTGATGCTGGGTTTAGGCCTTCGGTTAGAAACTGGCCACCTCCATTTGTGTCTGCTTCTCATCAGTATAACCTGTGAACCTAGATGGATTTTTAAAAACATTTTAGTATGAAGGCCAGTTTGAGGGTCTACAGCGCCTCACTACATAGATCAGACTCATAGTGATTCTCCTGTTTTCAGTCTCCTAAACCCTGGGATTACAGGTGCGCGCCACCATGCCCAGTCTCAATCGTCGTTTTAGCACACCCCAGGGGTGGGGTCAGCCCGGCCCATCAGGCCAGGGCAGGCTCTTTAGTCTGCTGAGCTATCTGGCCGGCCCTTATACATTCTTTTAAAACATGGTTAAAGTTCAAAGAAAATTTTGTGTGGCAAATACCGAAATTTCCCAGAACTCCCCACAACACACGCACAGTACTTCGCCACCAATGTTCTAGCCCAGAGTGGTGCTGTGTTACAACGTTCAACTTAAGTTGCCATTACATAAATTTTGTATTTTAAACTAATCAGGGTTGTTTTAGTATTATACATTTTATGGATGCAATGTATGATGACATTTCCACCATTACAGTATCGTATAGAATAGTTCTCTTTCTCTAAAGTCCTCTATGGTCTGCCTATTCATTCCTTGGCCTTGCCTAACTGACAACCACTGAATTTTTAAAATATTTATTCTTGGTACCTGGGATTAAACTGAAGTCCTTTGCATTTAGCTATATTTCCAGCCCCCTCCTGTCCTTCAAAAATGTTTGGAAATTTTGAGGCAGGCTCTTGCTAAGCCTCTAAGTTGACCAGGCTGGGTTTAAACTTTAAATCCTCCTGTGTCAGTCTCAAAGAGTGCTGGGATTCCAGGCATGGGACACCATGGTCAGCTCCATTGATCTTTTTACTGCCCCTATATTTTTCCTTTTCCACAAAGTCATAGAGTTAGAACTATGAAGTATATAGCATGTTGCATTTTCAGATTCAACTTCCTAGTTTTCATTTTTCAGTTACTTTCTTTACTGGACCCTTTTTATATTCAGTGTTTGGGTGCCTTGTTATCTTGCATAACCACAAGTATGGCCTGTAGTATGACCACATAGAGAAAAAGACCCCAGAGCATCATGGGCGCAGTTCTAGGGACCTCCAGGGGCCAATCCCCCTCCTACTCTGTCTTGTGTCTAAAGTTTGCTTGAGGTTATGACATTGAATAACCTGTTAATATAAAAGCATAGTATCTGAAAGGGATGTTACATATTAATATTAACTAGGAGTCTGAGAATAGCTTAGCTGGCCCTTTCTTTCTTCTCTCTCTCTCTCTCTCTCTCTCTCTCTCTCTCTCTTTCTCTCTCTTTATTGATACAGGGACTTGCTATGGAGTTTAGCCTCATAGTGATCCTCCTGTCTCAGCCTCCCTAGCACTGAGATTACAGGTATGCACATCATGCCTGGTTTGGGGCCCAGCAAGGCATGATTGAACTCATGTCCTTGTGCTTGCCAGGCAGGAGCTTAGACCACTCAGCTATCTTCTCAGAACTTAGCTGGCTATTTCTGGCTCAAAGTCTCTCAGGAAGTTGTGCTCTAGATGTTTGCCAAGGCTACTATTGTCTGAAGACATAACTGGACACTTTTTATAGCTGGACCCCTTTTCTAAGGTTCCAGACATAACCCTACTATTGGAAGGTTGTGGGCAGGAACCCTCAGTTCCTTGCTGGCTGTTGGATGGGTTCTCTATGTTGGGCTACGTGAGTACCCTCACAATACAGTCACTAGCTTTCCCAGGTTGAGTGATCCATGCAAGGGCAGGAAGCAGCCACAGTGCCAATTATGATCTAGTTATTCTTACTCTATTCTGTTTTCTAGATGAGTATTATGAAGTTCATTCCATACTGGAGAAAGGGATTAGCCCTATATTTTAAAGAAAGAATTTGTGCGTATATTTTAAAACCACCATGTTTATACTATAGGTAATTTGTAGTTTGGACTCCTGAGAAAGTGGGTGGGAGGTCATAGAGTAGAAAAATAATGAATTTGGCATCAGAGTTGGCTTGCTTATTTTTTGGCAGTTGGTGACCTATAGTAAATCATGGCTGCTCTAAACTTTAGTTTTCATTATTAGAACAATGTAAAAAATAATATGCTTTTCTGCTTCCCTATAGTGTACAAAGCATCTTATAGAAGGCTACACTTTAAAAAAAAACTGCTTGGATGTCACAAAATGCCATGGAGCCTGGGTCTAACTGTGTTCTCTACAGACCAGCTGATAGGTGGTGCATGAGGGTGCTAATCTCATCATGAGTTTGTAGCCGAATGGGCCCTTAGGAGGAGGGGCCTCATTGAAGGGAGTGGGCCAAGGGGGCCACCCTGGGGACTGCAACTTGCTCCTGGTCGCTTCCTGTTGAGTGTTCTTGTCCTCTATGTGTCCTGGCTGTCCTGAATGAGAGCCTTGTTTCACCATGCCTTTCTGTGTGACGTTGTGCCTCATCTTGGACCCGAAGTAACAAAGCTGGCCAACTACAGATTGAAACCTCTGAAACTGTGAGTTCTAACAAGCCTGTATTCTTTAAATTATTATTCCCATATATTTTGTCACAGCAATGAAAACTGAACACAAGGGCTTAAGCTACTTTTACTTTACTGAGTTGGCTAACTGAGAGGCCAAGGGAAATCTCTGAGGCAAATTGTCTTTACACACAAGTGTTCTTTCTTCCTTTTGGACAGAACTCAAGCCCCAGCCCCTCTTCTACATTGAGTGCAGGTTGCGCCTTCTGCCCAGGTGTGTTCTAGGGTGCGATTCTAGCTAAGGACTTCTAGAATACTACACACCCATTCCTGAGCACCTCCAGAAGGTCTGGTTGGGATATTCCATTCAGGCTGTAGCTCTTTTCTTATAGACACAAGTTGAAGACATTGCTTATTAAGGCCAGATAGATTCCACTTCAGAAAGCATACTCTTCATTTTGTGTGCTAGCGTAGCATTTCCTGTTCAGTCTTCCTTCCCTATCGTTAAGCTGTACTGGACTTTCTGTCTTATTCATTTACCTGGAGGTAAATTTTCAGCTCAGGCATTAAAATGATATAAAACCGGATTTGTGTACTGGGATGTTGGAATTTTTCTTTTCTTTTGCTTTCTTTCTTTTTCTTTTTTTAAAAACACTCACTTTCACGAGCTATTGCATTTCAAGTTTCTTCAGTTATTTGTGACTGAAACAGTGAGAAGTATATAATTTATAGGCTGTGATGAGAAATTAAAATGATGCATTGATTCCAAGGATTTCTATTCTTTCTTTCTTTCTTTTTTTGGTACCAGGGATTGAACTCAGGACCTTGCAAGGCAAAGGTTTACGTTGTTGAGCTATCTGCCCAGCCGTCTACCTATGGTTTCTATCCCTGCCCATCCAAATGCTTTCCATGGTAGGAATGTTTTTGAGATGAGAAAAAGAGAGCACACATCAAACTTCAGGGAGCAATCTTTGCTATCAGGCTGTCCGTGTGGCTTTCTGAGTAGCTGCGGTATGCGCTTCTGAAAGTTCATTTGCAATCTTTTTCCCTCAGCTAGGTTTTCTGCATGGTTTTCCTGACATGATGCTTAAGCATGAGCTCTCACTTTTGGTTTTTCTAGGTTGTTGGTCTGCCTAGAATTTCTGTTTTTCTGGAATGTGATGTGACATGGTAAATTGAACCTGGATTGTTTTCAGGAGAAATCTACCCTGGCAACAGAGCCAATGGGTTCCTGTTGGAAGGTGTCCAAAAATCTCAAGCAAGATCAATATAAAGCCTCTGGAAGATATTTAATAATAGACAATAAATAATTATTTTAAAAAAAGAGTTGAGGAAAGTAGTGAAAGTGAAGAATTAGCATGATTCCAAATTGAAAATCACTAATTTCCTACCCATCCACCTTTCATGTCTTTGGCTGAGGCTGCCAATTGTCCCAGTACGAAGCACCTTCTTTTTGTAGACTCTAGAATCTAGAGAAATATACTCCTAGTTGTTAGGTGGATATGTGGTCACCCAACATTGCCTGCAGGTTAGAATAACCATGTAATTAACTCCTAGATGGTAGCATATAAGTGAGAATACTGTTTATACCTTTCAGGAAGTTTTCTTGAAAGGAAAGGGTGCCTACTATTTCCTTCTTTCCCTCACCCTAAAAACCAAAATGTAGGTGTGATGGGTAGAATTGGAGCAGCCATCTTGGACCAGGAAATGACAGTGAAAATGGGTTAACAACTTGGCTCAGTAACACGAAGAGCGCTACCAGTTTTGGCACATTCTTCAGTCCATATACCTAACTTAAAGGTGATCTAGTGGCTGTGATGCCTCTTGGTGTTGTAGCCAAACAGCAGTGTCATAGCTGGGGAGGCAGTTCAGTGATAGAGCACCTGTTCCAGCATACCTGAGGCCCTGGTTTTGTCACCTTAATCCTCACCAAACAAAACAAATAAACAAACGGGATAGCTCCCAGAGCCAGGCAATATTAGGTTGAAAGTCTGGTTTCATCATTTACTAGATATAGTGTAAAGGGCAACCCATTTACCTTCTATGTTAGATTCTGTATTTCCAGGTAACAAATACACATGTGTTGTCCCTGTGCTGTATACACATATGTTTTAAAGGTCAGAAATTGAGACAGGGAAGAACAGGGCTGTTGTCTCTTTTGCATAGCATCTAGGACCTGTTTAAAGGCTAGAAGGCTTGTGGTAAGTCAACACTTGGAAGCTAAGAGCATCTAAGCCCTAACTCATGCACATGCTGGCTGCTGTGGTAGCCCTCAGTGGGTGGGTCAGCCAGTGTCTGCGCATGCCCCTTTACAGGAGCTGCTTCTATGTAGCAGTTTTATTTCAACAGGGACTGTTCCAGGAGACAGCCAGGTGGCAACATATATGACTGGAAATATTATTGCAATCAGTTTTAAAAATGGAGTCTCCCAAATAGAGCTTCTAAAGCTTTTGACTCCTCATTTGCAAAGGAGGATAACTGTGTCCATCTCTCAGGCAGGAGTGACGTTAGAGATAGTAAGCCATGACCAGAAGGGACATTGACCAATCACCGTGATTCCTGGCACCATTGCTGGTGTTACCCATAATCAGTGACAGTAGTACCTTGGTCTTAGGTCACAAACAGTTTTGGAAAGGAAGGATAAGGATAGTGTGGTGTGTGTGGTAGCAGGATACTGTCTCTGAGTAATTGTACACCAAACAACAAAGAGAACTTTCAGTATTCAAAATATTTTTTTACTGTAGGCTAGCTCATTATCAACTTTGCTTGTAGGACTATTTTAACGATGAAATAAGACATTTCACATAAGACTTTTGCTACAAAGTAGATACAGATCGAATAGCAGGTATTAGTGCTATAGCTCTTTTTGGTAAGTCTCCCTTCTAACATGAAGTAGAGATTAGAAATCTTAATCACATGAGGCCAAATGTTTTAACAGGAGGGCCAACTCTACCTGCCATGAGCATATTCACTGTAAGGCATCAAAGGTCTTTAACATAACACATAGATGACATTTCAGTAGGGAGCTTATTTTTAAGAAATAAATCTGAGTTTTATTCCTCTTACTGGAAAATCTGAGCCAATGACAGTATTGTTCTGTATAAGTCTTTTCCAACTGTTATGCAAGGCTAAAAAATTCCTAGATATTTTGGCACAAGTGGTCAGTAAATTAAAGTGATAACAGAATAGAATCAAGAGTATTACCCAGCTGTAATTTCAGAAGGGATTTTTGTGGCTTCACAGAGAAGTGTGGCCTGCACCATGGAACCTCATATCCTAAAATTAGATGAGGCCAAATGGGACAGAGTCTAGGTCTCTAGTTCCTCATAGGATAGGAAATTTCTTTAATAATGAAATTATGCTCACAGGGCCTGACTCACTAACATATTTCGTGAACATGAATGAACTCCCCAAGGCTGCGCTGGCAGATACCTGAATTCTCTGGAAAAAGACTGAATTATGCTGCAGGATTTCCCACAATATTGGGTAGCCTGTTTTCTGCCAAGCCACATCAACTGGGAAAGGTCAAACAAAGGATTGGCTAATATTATAAGGGTAACAGGAACCAAAGCTAACTTTAATTTTGAGCCACTTCCAATACTGTAGACCAGAGCAAGAGGATTCTTCTTTCCTGAAGGTCTCCATCATTCTTCCTGGAGCCTTTTGGAGCAGTGGAGTCTGTGGCTAATGGAGGCTCCATCCCCTGACTCCTGCTGGAAGAACTGGAGCTGCTACTAGCAAGGTCTCCTCCCCCATCAATGAACCCCAAGGCTGCCTCTGGAGTGACATTTTTATTTACATTTTGGAATTAGGGGAAATAGGTCCCCATTTTTAGTATAGTAACTCCTGAATTAACACAGAAAGGGTGCTGAATATTCTCAGTTCTAATGTCTTCCTGACCCTAAGATTGATACTAACTTCTCTTGGAACAAAACTGAAGGACAGCTGAGAGGCATCAAACTGCTGATTCCCAGAAATACCTTTCCTCCCCAGCCTTCACTTTACCTTCCAGTGCACTATCTCAGAGTCTTCTGCCTTTAGGTTTGGTCCTGCCCCTTCTAGGATTCCTTCTGAGAAGCTGGGCCTGGCTTTTTGCTCCCTAACTTGATTGAGAATCTCTATCCCAATAATCCATTTTCCCCTCAGGTTTCTTTGCCTTTTCATGAAAACAGCTGACCTCTGGCAACTCTCCTGCTGGAGACCACCATTTAAGAGGTAGGAACATGGATCTGGGTCTTTCGCTATAGCTCAGAAACCTTTGTTTAATCTTAATAACTAGAGGAGGAGGTATTCTAACTGGGCTCAAAACCAGACATTTTTTGTATAACTGAATAGCATTAGCACCTTGCTTAATGAAAGGTCTTAATATATTTATTTATTTATTTAGTATTTTAGGGAAGGGTCTACATGGTGTTCAGGGTCTCACTGCCAGACTGGACTTGTAGTGATTGCCTATTTACAGCCTCCCAAGAGCTGGGACTATAGGTGTGTGCCTCCACACCCAGTCTTAATTGCTGTCTCAGGGCGCCCCGGGGGGTGGGGCCGGCACGGCAGGCCTGGGGATTGAACCCCTGGCCCCTGTGCTTGCTTGCAGGCACTTTAATCTGCTGAGCTATTTGGCTAGCCCAACAAATTTAAATATGATACTTTTTTTTGTACCTGGAGAGGGATGCAGGCCCTCTCACTTTCTAGTCAGGCGCTGTGCAACTGAGCCATATCCTCAGGCCTAAATGTGCTATTTTACTTAGCTGCTGTTAATTGACAGCAGATTTGCTCATTTTTATTCACCTGACATTTAGAAAATATCTTCTAAGATGCAAAATGCTGAGATGTACGACATAGAGAGAGAAAATATAATTCTGAGCCAAAGGGACTCGCAATTTGGTAAGAGACAATGAAAAGAACGCTGCCATTCTGCAAGATCAGGGCGTGATGGAAGCGCAGGGCAGGACTGCCCACTAGGCCTGGTCTCCTGGCCTAGGAAGTCATCAGAAAATTAAGATTTTCTACCTTCTTAGGTGATTAAGAAATAGGGCCATGCTTTCTCTGACTTGTCAGGCTAAGGATCCAGAACCAGGAAGGAATATTGTAGACACAAGTCTGGGAAGTTGTTCTTGCAATTCTATGATGAGCTAGATTAGAACCATATAAAGAAAAACTTTGGAAGCATTTCCCATTAGGCCATTGATTCTCCAGATCCAATTGGCTGTATTTTTAAAGAGTTTTCCATTTCAAAGATCAAACGTAGAGTTTCTCAAGCATTTTAAAACTGACCCAACATGATATAATGATGGCTAACAAGTTTTGAAGTAAGCTTTGACACTTTTAAATTGTCTGAACCTTGGCTTGCTCATCTGTTAAGTAGCGATAGTACTAGTCCTGCTTACATGGGAGTGTTTTATAATTCAGTGATGGTGTGGCTGTGCCATACTTCGTGGCTCGTGGTAGCCACATGTGGCAGCTGTCACCATTTTGCATTACTCTGAACTCATTTTCCTGCCAGTTTGCTCAG
>NDGM011040706.1:0-14216 GCA_002564305.1 Octomys mimax | reverse complement strand
TATTTGAATATTATAGGTGTGTAAACTCAGCAAAATATTCTAAAAGAGTCCAGTAGCCCATATGATACTACCGTTGTTATCTTGAGTGGAGTAGGAAACTATAATTCCTTCCCCTCAGGGTTGTTGGAAAGATTAGATGAGAATGTGCATAAACACATAGAACGCTCAATAAATTTTAATTAGTGATGGTTTTGAAAAGAGGACAAATAACTGCCAGAGACAGTTAGTCTTCTTAACCAAGTTTAAACTTGGTGCATTAAATAATTTGTTTATTTTCTTTGACTTAAATTTTGAGTTACATGGAAAAAGTAGGCCTTTGGTTAATGTCAACAGAAGACCTATTAATTCTCAAAATGTTTCTATTATTCAACCGAGTTAAGTTTTATTTAACACAGAATACACATTAACCATATGACGTTTTCTAGTTATGATCTGGAAATGTCTGTGAAAGTTCTTAGAGAATAGGATGTTAAAGAGCTAATCATAGCATGCACTATTACATTTATGATTGTATTTAAACATGTATATTATACATTCATATTATAGTACTTACCAATATATATATATATTTTTTTTAGTTTTTATGATGAACTGTTAGCTCATGGTATTTTGAAGCCTCTGGTCTCTCCTATTGAAGGAATGGTAATGAAAGAAGGAGACTGTAACTTTGTGGCCCCTCAAGGAATTTCTTCAGTTGTTAAGCACTACCTGAAACAATCAGGTGAGAATGTAATTTTCTCTGCTTTCTTTTAAAATAGCGTTTTAAAAATAAATTATACATGTAATTAAACATTAATAACATATAGAACATTTCAAAGACGATATATTGTTTTCCACTCAAAAACTAGTCTCTCTTCCTCCACAGTAATCAGTGATAAATTTCTAGACTGTGTTTCCAGAAAAATATTTATGAGTTTATCTATTGAGCTATATGACTACCTCTATTCACTAGTAATACATATTTATATTTATTTACTTAAAAGATATAAAAGGAATATTTTACAGAAATTATTGTATGCCTTGTTTTATATCTTTTGTCTTCTTTTGTATTAAGAGTCTATGTGTTTTTTAAAAAATGGCACTCCAGTAATATATGGTATATATGTATAATTGTTTATGTAACTGTTGCTGACTATTTATTGTGGTAAAGCTATTTGGGTGTGGGAGATGATTTTAGTTTTTGATTATACAAACATTACCCCATGTCAATCTTAGCATATTTTTATAGGATGAAATATCAGAATACCTATGGCAGTATGCACATTTTTTAATTTAATTTGGTTATACTACATAAAACTTTTAAAGAAAATCTCATCACAAGTGAGTGAGAATGTCTCTTTACCTTATGTGGATGTTAGGGAAATTTATAATTTTTCTAAATATCATAGATTGAAGATGATATTTGATTTTTTAAAAAATGTGTTTAGTGCAGGGTCTACAGGATCTCACTATGTAGATTGGACTTGTAGTGATTCTCCTGTTTTCAGCCTTCCAAGCGCTGGGATTACAGGTGCACACCACCACACCCAGTCTCAATCGATGTGTCAGTGTGCCCCTGGGGAGGGCTGGCAAAGCTTGTGCTGCTGGGCATGGAACCCTGGCCCCTGCACTCTGCCTAAGCAGGTGCTTTAGTCCACTGAGCTCTCTGGCCCACCCCTCTTTGTATTTTCTTAGTTATGAGATTGAGTCCTTTGTTAACCAGATCTTTTTATTTTTTGTGTGAATGTCTTGTTCATGATCTTTGTGCATTTTGCTTTGTTCCTTACATTTTATGAGTATGTTGAAAATAGGCCTTTTAAAACAACAAAATAGCACTATTTTTAGCTGATAGCTTATTTCTTTTTAACATAGAAAAGAGTTTTTGAAAAATCACAGTTCAGTTAATTATCCAACTCAAATTCATGGAGGGAAGGTGTAGGTAGAGAATTTGTTTTGCTTCATAAGATGTTTCTAAAATGATTGCTATTTTGGTCTTCCTCATCAAATGTTACTTATTGAGAAACCCAAGAACCCTTATTACTGGTCATAAGAGACATCAGTGAGATTGACTACACAGTACCATACTCGGTTAGACCTTTTCTCTATTCAAGTGTCAGTCTATGATGGCTTTTTAGAATTCTCTAGAGAAACCAAATCAATAAGATATATTGTTAGTTTTGCATATCCATGGATTCTGTATCCATGGATGTAACCAATAACAAAAACTACTGAAAAAAAATTCCAGAAGCAGAAAATGAATTTTCTATATACTATGAAAATAAAGTTGTATATAGGCAATCTTGTTGTAGCCTTTCACATTTTAGAGATTCTGAATCTGTCTTCAGCAATCTTTGTTTAAGCGTTATTTGCCTTGTCTCTCATTTGTGTGCACATAGTTAGGCCTATGGTAGTTGCATGTGTTATAAATCTGTATAGACATTTTCTCTTTGGATTTTTCCCTAAACATTACACCTTAACAAGTATTTAGCATTTACTTTGTATTAGATATTATAAATAATATAAAGACAACTTATTTTTAACGATATAAAATAGAGATATAAATTTTTTAAAAAACCAGTGTTAGAAATGATACAAGATCTCACTAAACAAAATAACAGGAATTCAGTAATCGTTGCTGTATTACATGATGCTGTCTTCACATTAGTTGTTCACATTACCAGATATAAACATTAAATTCATTTAAAAAAAACAGTAAAAAGAAGTTATAAGAATTTCAAAAGAGAAGAAAATCAGAGTAAAAAAAATTAAGCATTAACTGCTCCTTTCAAAAGATCAGCAGAAATTGACAATAAAATTATCGGAACTATTCTACATATGTACCCAAATATGTCTTCTTCCCTTCTTATGTTTGTTGTTTGCCTCAACAGTTTTTCCTACCCATTGAACAATTTATTTCTTTTTCACACAATCTGTTGTACCTTTTAGATTTTCATTACTCTTTCAAGTTCTCACACTAGTGAGATTATACGATGTTTGCATATGTGGTTCTGATTTATTTCACTTACCAATATAGACTCTAGCTGGATCCATTTATCTACAGAAGCCTTGAATTTATCTTTTTTATAGCTAAATAATACTTCATTGTGTAAAAATACCATATCTTTTTTATCCATTCCTCAGTCAATGGGCATTTGGGTTGTTTCCAAGATTTAACTATGACAAATTGCACATCTGTAAACAAGGGTGCACATATATTGCTGTAGTATGATGATTTTAGTTCTTTTGGAAAAATGTTCAGGAGGGGAGTAGCTGGCTTGAATAGGACCTCCAATTCTAGCTTTTTGAGGAATCTCCATATTGATTTCCATAATGGTCATACCAGCCAGCACTCCTACCAACAGTGGAGAGGGGTTCCATTTTCTCCACAGCTTGTCCAGCATTTGTTATTGTTGACTTCTTGATGACAGTCATTCTTTCTGGTGCAAGATGGTATCTCAGTATCATTTTAATGTTCATTTCTTGAATGAAGCCATTTGTATCTCTTCATTTGTGAAGTCTATATTCATCTCAGATGCCCATTTTGAATTGGGTCTTTGAATTTTGGCAGACTGATTTTTTCAAATTCTTTATATGTTATAGATAGGAGTCTTTTGTCTGATGGACAGTCTCCTATAATTGTTTCTCACTTTGTGGATTTTCTTTTTACTCTGTTGGTGATTTTTTTTTTTTTTGATGTGCAGAAGCTTTTAAAAAGTTGAGATCCCAATTGTTGATTCTTTGAATTATTTCTCATACAATTTGATTTTTGTTCAAGGACTCTTTACCCCATTGTCCTTAAGGTTTCTTTTTGGGAACCATGGAACCTAGAAAATTGCTAGAATCTGCAAGATTGGCAGATTTTAGCACATACAGTCTTGTACAGTATTATTCAATACAGTATGGCCCCAGTGAAAGTGCATAGTAAACATGGTGGTAAAAAGAAAGTTCAGAGAGGAAATGAAGGTAACAAGAATGTACAGAATGGTAATAAAAGAAACCAGAATGTGCAGAGCAATAATTGTAAGAAGTATGGAATAAAAAATGATAAGAAGGTTTTGAAGACAATAACCATTGCATTGAAGGAAAAAAATTATAAAAAGAAAATTAATGCAGTATTCATGTGACTTATCTGGACTCTAACTATAAGATGTCAAACAGTCTCAACTATTTTGAAGAGTGAAGATGCCTTCAAAGGAGCTGATGTAGCAGAAGGAGTAACAGTGTTGACCAGTGTTGACCAAGCAGCCTTCAAAGGAGCTGATGTAGCAGAAGCTACAAAGGAGCTGATGTAGCAGAAGGAGTAACAGTGTTGACCAGTGTTGACCAAGCAGAGGACACTAGTGCTGGAAGATTTGGGAAAACTTTGTTAGTGTGATTGAATGAAAAGCGGTGGCAGGTGGCAGTATTAATGAAGCTATAGTCTGTGAAAAAAAGCCAAGAAATTGCACGATTTACTGCAAGAAAGTCTTTTTACAAGTGTAACAAATGAATTTAAAGCCTGTAGGGTTTGGTTTGATAAATTCTCCAAGAAAAGTGGTATTCATAGTACGATAAGACATGGTAAGGTTTCTGTTTCTGATAAAGCTGCTGCAGAAGCTTATAGGAAATTCATGAAGGCAGAGGGATACATTATTCAGCAAGTGTTTAACTGTGAAATGTAACAGGGATGAATGCAAACAGAATCTATATCATGTAGGAGGAGAAGGCATTGCTGGGGCACAACCCATGAAAGACAGATCAGTGCTTTTACTATATGTGAACAGCAGTGTGGATCTGAAAATTAACCTACTACTGGTGTACCATTCTCATTCCTTGTGCACTGAAAGAACAGAACATGAAAAGGGCCAGACTTCCTGTCATGTGGAGGGCTGTTGAGAAAGCCTGAGTCACAGGCAGTGGTTCATGGATTGGCTACATTACTCACCATTAAGAAATGTCTCTCTGACTGCCAACTGTCAGAAAGATGCCAGTTTCTGATGGATAATCCCTTGGTGGGTGACATGGACTCTTGAGTATCACTTCATGAAACTCAAGTTTATTTCCCTGAACACAGCACCTCTTCTGTAGCCCATGGACCAGGAAGTATTCTACAGCTTTAGGAAGCTGTATACAAAAGTACTCTTCAACAAGTGTCTCAGTTACTTTTCATTTTTTTCTGGGACAAAATAACCAACACCCAAAATTAAGGAAGGAAAGGTTTATTTAGCTCACAGTTTGTGGAGGGTTCAGTTTGCACTCTGCTGGCTCCAAAGTAGACTGGCACATGGCAGAGGGCAGCAGTTCATGGTGGCAGAAAACAACAAACAGCAAAGGGAGAAGCAGCAGCGGGGGCATCTAGCAAGACTCTCTTTCTTCCACGCTGACTGTGAACTCCTCGGAGGAAGTGCCACAGCTGTGAAGATCAAGCTCCTCTGAGGAAGTGGCGTTCTTAATCCTTGTCAGACTCTTTATATACCCTTTTTGTACTGAGTCACTCTAGGGCGGGCCCTGAACACCCCAGGGAGGTGCCTCCATGCCTCTTCAAGTTGACACAGTGTATCAACCACCACAATCTACCCCTTAGCAACTTGGCAACTACACATATTTCTTTAAACCAGTCTTCAGATACAAACACATGCTTATTAACATTTCACACTTTCAACATTATACCACAGGTTTAACTATCATTATTAAGTCTATAAATCCATTTATGCAAAAGGCACTTATCTGCAAGACTTGGCAAAGTACTAAGTTTCAGCAATGATGAAAAGTCCAAATCCCAAGTTTCCTCCAAGATCTAAGGCAAATTTTTAGCTGTGAGTCCTATACAAATGAAAAGTTAAACACTTCCAACATTCAAAGGCACAAGATAAACATTACCATTCCAAAGGTATACACAGCAGGATACAAACCATTGGGACCAAGACAAGTCCTAGATCCCACAAAGCAATCATTAAGACCTGTAGTTCCACATTCAACATCCGAAGCAATCTGTAATGAGTTGTGAGCTCCAAAAGCCTGGCATGGCTCTACCCCTATGGCACTTCTGCTGATAGCTCTCATGACTTTTCTCTGGGGCTAACTTTGCTCCCTTTTTGCAACTTTCCTTAGACAATTTACATTGTTGGCTCTTTCAGACTTCTAAAGTTTCAACTGAATAGGCTTCTCACTCATAACTTCCCACACTTCCCACTCAGGGGCACATTGCTGAGACTGTTAGGACTTTGGAAAGTCTTGCAGATAGACTAAGTGCCTTTTGCTTAAAGGGATGTGCATGAGTCTTTGGATGGCCACGGGTGGAATGTTGTGGTTTGTGTCTAGTTGTGCCCCCAAAGTTTCATGCAGTCATTGGGGCAGGCTTCTAGAGCTTGTCATTAATTCACTATCCAATTTGGGGATTATGGGTGTGAGTTTTGCACCCACCCTGGGGTGGGCAATATGCATACAATATAAGGGAGAGAGAGAGAAGTTTGCTAGCTGCCACAGCTGCTGCTGCTCCTTTTGCTCTGTGCTGTCTTCTGTTACCATGAACTCTGCCATGTGTCACTCTGCCTTGAAGCCAGCTGAGTATGCAGTGAAATCTCCACTGACTGTGAGCTAAGTGAACCTTCCCTTCCTTAATTTTGGGTGTCGGGTAGTTCTAGCAATGAGAGAAAAATAACCTAGACATCTATCTTACACAGTATCTAACAATCTGGAACGTGAACACTTATACTGTTACTTGTCAAAGTGGAGAGGATCAGTTTATTACAATAAATGGTGTTATGTACAGATGCTATCAACTAGAGTGATTTGCCTGGTAATATTTAGTCTTATCATTCTCTCCCTTTCTCCTTTTGAAATTGATGTAGGGGAAGCAAGCCTGTGTGGTTCCTAGAATTTCTCCAAAGCAGATAATTGTGGCACACATTCACAGTAATGTCCTCTTGGGACAAGCTGGAGGGTCACACACATATGGTGGTTAAATATGATTTATTTATCTTAAGCAGTGCATTTAATTAGACATTGTTCACACCTCTTTAGGTGCCACCTTAGCAGTTCCAGCAACTGCTTGCTAAACCCTATTTTTGGGAGATTGTAGGAAGAAAACTAGTTTGGATTTCCTTCTTAAAATGGAGGAATGCTGGGAATTAAGAATTGAATAATACATAGTAAAATCACATTTGCCTTTAATAAAATGTTTAAACATTAGCCTTATTGTACCTTAAAATCTATTTGCAGACTTTTAAATTCTTATTAAATATAATGTACTGGGGCAACACTGGCAAACAAGAGACATAGTCCCTGCTTCTGTGTAGTGGGTGGATGGTGGAGACACTATATTAATTGTACCTGTAGTAACAGGATTTCTAACAATTACTAGGAAGGGACAGTGAAGCATTGTGAGAGAGCAGTAACAGAGCAGATCTGAGCCAATGTAGGTATTCAAGGAATGAGAGTAAGATGAGCTAGGGAAACTATCCTTAAGGGACCGACATTCTGTGAATACCTGCAAAATAAACATGAGTAAACAGGGCTAAGAGCTGAGGGTTGAGAGTTCCATGCAATGGGTGCATTAAGTTGGAGCTTTCCTGAAGCAGGAGGAGGTTTCAAGAGTTTTCAAGGACTGAAAAGTAGTGAACAAAGGACAAGTGATAAGAGATGAAGTACACGATAAGGCAGAAGTAGATATAAGAGGTTTGGCAAGTAGCATTAAAGTTTGTACACTTCAAGTATACTAGGAAGCCATTGAAGGGTTTTATGCATGTAGTTGGTTCATGGTCAAAGTGACCTGAGATAATTTATATTTTCTCTTTTAAAAAGAAAGTTTCCTGGGCCTTTAAATTTTAACACATGGTCTTCCATAAGAATTATTAATTACTTTCACAAGGAAATACCTCTTTCCAAAAACTTTAATCCTAATAGCTGGAAAGGAAAAATTATTGGTTAATCAGAGCACCTACACCATTTCCCCAAACCTTTTGTTAAATACCTTTTCGGTGATGGTGTGTGTGTGTGCAGTTTTTGTCAGTTGTGGTACTAGATCTGAGTCTGTCTAGCCATGTCGGTAATTCTCACATATTGGCCTGCGTGGTGCAAGTCTCTCTGAGAGGCTTATTAGATGTGGATTACTGGGCCTAATGCCTGGAGTTTCTGATTCAGTATGATTCCATATGATTCAACAACCCACCAGCTGCTGCTGGTGCTGCTGATCTGGAGTCCACATTTATAGAACAACTGATGTGGCCAGAACACTGTGTGGCCATTAGGTCTCATTTCGAAGACATCTGGCTAAAGTATGGAAAATATCTAGGCCAGTGGACTTCAATGTATCTGCAGCAATAAGAACATAATGCTCTTTGCAAAGGAGTATTTTTGTGGGTGGAACTATAAATAAATAAAAAGGAATGAGTAGATTTAATTGAAGTATGGGACAAGACTATGGACTAAATGAGATAAAGGGAAGGAGATGTCCTAAATAAATAAAATAGACCAAAGCAAAGCTGCTTTGGTTAGAGTAGAAGAGACGGTGAATATGAGTTGAAAGTAGTGAATTATTTGTATCTTCTCCAAATGTAAATCCCTTGGGCAAGTTAGAACATGGCTTTCCAGCCCTTGCTTTAATCTTGGAACAGAATGATGCTCATTGATGCAAAGGTTGATCTGTTAGCCCAGATAGAACCATGTTATTCTAATATTTACATTTGATTTAAAAACTTTGAATGCATGCTACTGTATAGCATTATGCAAGAAAAAAGGAAGGAGATAAAGGTATTTGAGATCTGGGGACCTGACATGAAGATCTTGGAGTAATATTAGATAGATAAGACACAGCTAAAACATGAAGATACTTTGAATTAATGTCAGTATGAGTAGCAAAGGCAGTGATGGTTGGAGGACATCATGAACAGGAAGAATCATATCAGGGAGAGTAGCTGCAGAAGGGAAGTTAAAATGGAGGAGGTAGGACTGGAGTTTTAGTGTCCAAAGACATAAATGGCCCAGAGTGATGTACAGCATCTTTTATTGTGCTTTTATATTCCTCATTCTATCATTTATTTTTTTATTCATGAGACTGAATAAAAGTAAACTTGTTTTTATATCAAAATTTTTCCAAAGACTAAAATTTGAGGTATTAGTGTACTAAGGAGACTTAATGACCCAGCTGTGCTTTTTTCCAGTTTATGATTTCTAATTTATTCCTTTAAAACAAATTTAGTTAAATATGTAGTATATGCCAATAACTGAGCCTGTTTACTATTTATAGAAACAAAATAGTCATAATTTATGACTGATGGGCTTTAGATCTTAAAAGGAAAGGTAATTATAAAGTTATTTGAGCAAATAGTTAAAATACCCTTACCATAAATACTAATAAGGAAAATGTGAGAATGTATTCAGTGTTTCTCTTAGTTTTGTTTCTTCTATTAAGGTATTGATTTATTGGTTAGGATTTGTGTTTTTCTTATGTAGACTCTTTTTAAAGGGTCCTACTGGATATTAGTTCCTTTAATGGGAAATATTGCTTTTCTTGATCCTATGAGAAGGAATTAATTGCTAACACCTTTACTGAATGTATGTTGAACTTTTTTTTTCCCCTGTATTTTAGGGAGGGGTCTACAGGGTGTTCAGGGTCTCACTACTAGATCGGACTTGGAGTGATCCACCTTTTTACAGCCTCCCAAGTGCTGGGATTTAGGCTCATGCCACCACGCCCAGTCTCAGTTGCCATCTCAGCGCATTCCGGGGGTGGGACTGACATGGCAGGCCCAGGGATTGAACTCCCGGCCCCTGTGCCTGCTTGCAGGTACTTTAATCCACTGAGCTATTTGACTGGCCCCTAAATGTATGTAGAATTGCTCTGCAAAGAGTATGAACTTTAGAGTCAGCTGAACGTAAATCTAAATTATCACCAGATATTTTTCAGTATCATAATTCTTTATCTGTGAGATAAAATGGTAAGATATATATCAAGTATCTGCCACTTAGTTTATTAGTGGACGATAGCTATGGTTACTGTTTCTATTATTATCATCAGTTGTTGTGCTTCTTCATTCAGAGCAGCATTGATCAAAAGGTCCCAGTGTGCCAGGGGAGATAGTGAAGCTTTAGGGAGCTTTGAACTGAAATTCAAAGAGAAATTGCCACTAAATTAGAAGGAAAGTAAAGATAACTTTAGAGACTATAGAAGACAATTTGATCAGTTCATGTGATCATTTTTTTTCACATGAATGGATCCAGTTTATGACAGTTCTGTTTTCCTTGACTCATATAATTTGAACATGATTTGTTTTTTGGAGCAGGTGCAGAAGTCTCCTTCAGACATTGTGTGACTCAGATCAACCTGAGAAATGGCAGATGGGAAGTCTTCAAGGAAACGGAATCCTCGGAGCAGTTTGATTTTGTTGTCCTTACAATGCCAGTTCCTCAGATTCTGCAGCTTCAAGGGGACTTTGTAAACTGTGAGTCTGCCTTTCTGGGTTCCTACTTAGAGGACTACAATTTCTTGGATAGAATATGAGTTTGACTTAATTCTCATGACAAAAGTGTACTGTGAATTTCATTGACTTGCATGTCTTACAGGCCCCTCTTAGCTTATTTGTTGAACTAGTCTAGCCAAAGTGAAGACCACCAAAAGTTTTAACCAGTTAGAAGTTGAACATTTTTGTTATTGCCTTTGCCTTTAAGAAGTCAGTGTTGATATACAGTGATGTGACCTAAAATGAGAACAATATTTTTGTGACCATCCCAGAGAGAAAAAAGATTTTATTATACCAATTGTCTTTTGGGTTCCCTCATTTCAAATAGTTTTGTTCTCTGCATGGCCTCCGGAGTATGCACTTCTGCTTGAGGAAATTGCCTAGCCCCATTGTGAAAAAGAGATATAAGAGAAGGAGTGCATGGGGTAGGCAGGTGCTTAGTAAATTATTCTGGAGGAACTAAAGTTGTGGTAAAACAGCTAACATTATAATAAAGGTCTGAAATTCAAGGGAAGTTCTTTTATCTGAATTAATAAAAAGATTGAATGCTAAAAATCAAAAAAGGTTTTATTTTAAGGCATGACATAACCTGTTGATGATAAATAGAATATATGTTACTGAACACATCTGGTATCACTAATTTAGAATAGAATGGAGAGAAACTATTGAACCATTATAGAGAATTTTTAAAGAAAGAATTTTTGTTTTATCAGTTGAGAAATGACAAGTAGGAAGTCTTTTCTGAATAGTATGGTCTTGCCCTCAAATTGTCAGTTTTTCCTGTTTTCCTAAGGAGCATTAATTTTAAGTTTCAGATCTCACTAGATTGGGGCAAAGTAAGGAGCTATAGTGATATAGGGCTCCAGTGGATATGGGGCAATATTCTAAATCCTAACCTGCTAGATGTCTGATGCATCGAGTTCATGTTCCTCAAAATCAGAGACTGGATTCTGAGGAATGGCAAAGGTATGAAATTTCTTTGAGGGAAAGAGAGGTCCTGAGAGAGATGGGAGGGGACTTGAAGAGTGGGTTGCCAGGAAACCACTTCTTAAAGAAAGTTTTATAGAGCAAAATCACAAAGTGGGTACAAACTCATGAAGTAGGTATAAGGTGGGACAAAAGCAATGAAAGTGCAAGTATAGCTGCTTAGGTAATATTGATCCAACAAGTAAGCAAGCAAGTGCGCATGGAAAGTACAAGAACCTTTTCTGGAAGGGATGGATTAGGAGGCCCTGAGCCTCCCAACCAGATGACTGATGCCTATTTAGAATGTCATTATTGTATTACTTGGCGATATACTTTCGGTCCAGTCATTCCGTCTTTGTCTTGACACCTTATTTTCAAAAAATGCGCCTCCACCCAAAGTTCTAATATATTTTTATCTTCTGCCCTGAGTCATTTGAAAAGCCTTGCCCTGTCTCACTGCCTATACCTAATTTGACTAGGTATAATATTAAGACTCAGATGCTCCAGAAAAAGTGGAATATATGAAAAAAGAGGATAATGAAATTTCAGGTGGAATGACTTTATCATCAAGTACAGTTTCTGTATATTATCTAAGTCTGACTTTACCATCTACTTCCTGGAAAGATCAATATCAGCTTCATTCCAACAAAAAAATGAACTGATACTGCTCTTTAAAAAAAAAATAAGGTTATATACCTAATTAATTAACCCTTCCAGGTTGCTGATACATCTTTATTTGAAGCTGGTGAAATTATAATCAATTAGTTACTATGAAGTTTGATCTCATAATCAGATGTTGCAGTGCCACCAGTAGGCTCTGTTAATTCTTTTTAATTTTATTTATTTATTTATTTATTTATTTATTTATTTATTTATTATGTGTTTAGTACAGGGTCTATAGTGTCTCACTACACAGATTAGACTTGTTGTGATCCTCCTGTTTCAGCCTCCCAAGTTCTGAGATTACAGGCGCGCGCCACCATACCCAGTCTAGTCTCTGATAATTCTCAGTATTCTTAATCATCTACTAGGGAATGTTACTGATTAAGAACATTTAATATGCTAACTAGAATTTACAAATTAAGGCAGGATTTTTTAAAAGCTGCTCTCTAGTTGCACAGTATCTGTGGGCTTTATGTTTTATGTGTGTCTATGGTTTGTGTTTTCAAAATATTTTAAAATGAGATAGTTTTTATTTACTCTATTTCATGAATATCTAGCTATTTATTTATTTATTTATTTATGTAGTTTTTTTTTTTTGGTGTCGGGAACCATACTCACGACTTTGTGCTTGCCAGGCATGCACTATACCACTGAGCAATCTCTTTGGCCCCAGAAAACTGTATTTAAATAGTGGCTATTACTAGGTTGAGCTATACAAAATTTTCATTTTGCAGGTCAAAAGTAGTCATATTTTAGAAATTTCATGTGAGTCAAGCCCTATATGTAGCTATTGAGGTTGATGAAAATGAATAGAGGCAGTAATTAGTGATATACATCTGAAGATTTTTTTAAGATTATACAGAGTACTATGACATATACTTCTCAAATGGCGCATTATTTATAGTGCCTTTCAAAATATTTCATAAAGTATGGACAAAACTTTAGTATTTCCGTCTTTTATTATTATCATTTGAATTAGAGTAATTTTTATCTTTCATAAGTCTTTAAAGTTTGCGTTATTCACTTTATCCTTAGACTTTAACTTCTTTTTAAATATAAAATGCATGGTTGGAGGAGGGAAGATAAATTCTTTTTTTTTTTTTGGCAGGCTCAGCCTGCCCTGAGGATAGGGCTGGCACAGCATGTGGTGCTGAGGATTGAACCACAGTCCCTTGTGCTTGCCTAAGCTTGGCTAAGCAGGTGCTTTAGACTGCTGAGCTATCTCCCCAGCCTGGGAGGCTAATTTCTTATCTTTTTCCCAAAAATATTCAAATCTAGGTGCAGTTGCTTTAGAAATGCCACTTTCACGCAGATGTCTTTCCTAGGTAATGCTGGTTACCCATTTCTGAGGGTGAGAGTGTGGCGTTGGATGCCTCAGATTTTCTCCACTATTAACTGGGGGAGGGTTTCTGGTGAACTAGCTCCTGGAACTTCTATATCCACAGATAGCAACTTCCTGCCACTCAATGCAGGTGAGATGCTAGCAACAGGAAGCTTCTACTTTTACTGTCAGAGTTTCTGGCCATCAGGGGAAGAGAAGAGGACACTAGCACACAAGTTAGAAATTCTGATGATGTACATATGAATGATGAAAATCCTTGTGTGTATTTTAAATCGACTCCAGGATAGGAAAGTATCAGGAGGTGTGTGTAGGGAGTTTGAGAGTTAAAAGTCCTATACTAAGTGGTGAGAGGGGATTCAGATACGAGAAACAAAGGGAATGGAAGTGTTTAGGGCAAGGAAGATACATTTCTCCACATAGGTTCAATTGCTCAGCCTTTATCAGGACAGTTTTCCTTATTGATACTGACATTCTAACAGTGTTCATTTTAATCATAGAAAACTCAGAATTGAAGGGGGCCATAGGGAACATCTAAGCTCATCATGTAGCCCTTTTATAAAAAAAGGTCACACTATTGAGGTATGTGGACATATGAAAAGACATATGGGCTGGGCAAGTGTAGTGGCATAGGCCTGTAATCCCAGCATTTAAGGAAGAGGGAGAGAAAGAAAGAACAAAGAAACAAAAGAAAGTCA
Organism: Octomys mimax; assembly: GCA_002564305.1. Lineage (NCBI taxonomy): Eukaryota > Metazoa > Chordata > Mammalia > Rodentia > Octodontidae > Octomys > Octomys mimax. The sequence goes on along the minus strand of NDGM011040706.1, from coordinate 132 downwards.
TTTATATTTAGTGTATACTGCTTGTTGAGTGCGATCAAAATATACAATTCATGCTTAAATTTGAAATTTTAGGGGCCAGGGAGATGGCTCAGTGGAATAAGTGCTTCCCTGGCAAGCACAAGTGCCTGAGTT
>NDGM011040687.1:0-15972 GCA_002564305.1 Octomys mimax | reverse complement strand
TTAGTTCAGCTTGTTCCAAGTAGGTGCTTTAGACCACTGAGCCATCTCGCCAGCCCTCAGTAGCTATTTCTCAAAGATTATGTCATCTATATGCAGTCTACTCTGAAACTGATACAAAGATTAAGGATGTGAGATGTATCCTTTTTCTATTTTCCATCTTCTTTTTATGTCCCATTCAAAAAATGATTTTGTTAAAGACAAACCTTAGACAAATGAAGTAGGACTCAACACAGTCTTAGAGAAGCATCTCAGCATCCCAAACCACTCCAATTAGTAGTGTTCTGTACGGCAGAAAAATTATAGTATCTTTTTAAAATGAGAACAATTCATTATATGAGGCATGATTAAAATAAGTGATAAATGTTTAAGTAAAAATATTCCTGCAAAAGAATTATTGCCAGGAATCCCCTTCAAAACACCCATGTTGATTTCAAACATATTCATCCCGTCAATTTTGCCACTTCCTAAAATAGTTTTAGACTTCGTCTTGTGTGAAATGCCTTTATTAGGTGTGATAAAAGTCCAGTGAATGCTTCTGAATGCCGCCCAGCAGAAAGGCAGGCTTGAGAAAGCATGCTGCGTCCTCACCTAGTGACTTGCTACATCTAGTGGTATGCAACTTCTGGCTCTGTGCCCAAGCCAAAATGACCACAAAAGATAAATATTTTTAATAGATTCAGGACAATGAGGAAACTTGACGTTGGAACTGAAAGCACTAATGCAGTGTGCTCGAGGTGATCCAATCCTAAAACTTGTATGACTTAGAGAAACTGGGACATAAATAGACAACATGCACAGTATATTTCTCACCCAGAAATATGAAGCAACACAAGACCAGATGGTGCTCAAGAGTGCCTGGCTAAACTCTGAAGAGAAGGTTCTAGGCTGGCATAGATGGGATAAGTTACTTGACACCTAGAATTTGAAACTTGCTTCATGAGACTTAAGGGAAATTACTTCGTATTTATCCCTAGACTATTTCAGTTGTTGAGTGGAGCTTCTCCAAAAGGGTGTTCACTATGTTTTAAAGGTTGTGAGATTTAAATAAGAAATAAATACAAAATAATAAATATAAAATAAAATAGCACAATAATAAAATAAAATAGCACATAAAAGCACTGAGGTTAGTCTGAATAAGATGTTTGTAGGAGCAGGAGTACTCCTATGATGCCATATCTTAATTCTCAGATAGGAGAAAGAAAGGGGGCTGGCTAAGGCTGTCCTTGGGAAAGAGGCAATGACTTTTGGCTTTCCTCAGAATAAAAAGGCAATGGACTGTCCTTATCATTTGGCAAATACTCCTATTTGCGTCTGGCTTCAGACATGTCTGTGAGTGGGGAGAATTTTCTCAGTCCACATGGTCACAGACTGGACCTGTTCTGTGCCGACTTCCTGGGAAATAGCTACTCTCTCTAGAGGAGCTCTGCGCTAAGCTCCTGCTGCTGTCCAGCTCTCAGCTGGCAGAGGCTGCTTTTCTCTTTCTTAAAAGTAATAACCCTAATTTTTATATTAAACACATAATTCACTTTAATAGCCTAGCATAGGGACTGAAACTTTAAAGTATGTCGCACACTGCTATTTTTATCATATATCTCAGATTTTTACAAAGGAAGTCCTATTTTAAAATACTCTGTTTTTATTTCTTCATTAAAGGAGTTGGAAAATATTTCACACATACCAAAACAATGAACTATAATATCTGCCATAGTTATATCTTGGTTTCCTGATTTTTATAACATGGAAAAGGAGCTAAGAATATTTTAGGAGGTCTTATGCTACTTTTAAATACTGAATTTAAAGATGGCTTGTAGTACTATGAATCAAGGGTCAATTTTGAGCATATACGTTGGTGAACAATAAGGAATGGAGATGAAGAGCGTGGTTAAGAGTTAGTCTGCCTGGGCTTCTATCTGGGCTCAATTTCGTACTAACTAACCTTGGAAAAGTTCCTTTTGAAAACTTTCTATGCTTCTACAGCTTCAGAATTAAAATGATGAAAAGAATACGAGCTTCACAGTCAGTGTGAGAACTGAAGAAAATGAGATATGTGAAGTGCTTAGCCTAAGTATGTGCACAATGGTGGAGACAGCAAAACGCCAGCCAGGACTCAGGCAGGTTCATTTTATGTTGACGAACACTGATTGGGATCACTCCTGGAATATCAGGCCCCAAAGGCTCAGGGAGAGAGATTTTTATGGGGTTGCACAGTGGCTGGGGGTACAGAGGTACAGTAACTGGCTATCTTTGATGGGTTTTTACAATAAGCATCACAATGACCAGCTCTTTCTAGGAGACAGAAGCAAGCAGAACTGCAATGGAAACTATTACCTGGGCAACTAAGAAACTGAAGCATACTGGCTGAGGGGAGGCATTTTCTGTTATACCTGAGACATATCAAGCATTATTAGTAATAAATGTGAGCTTTCAGGTTCTTTCGCCATTTCATCTAATGATGAGGGCCCTTTGAATTTGTACAAGTTGACTAAAACAACAGATATTTAGTTCTTGTTACTCTGTATTGAATATGCCGAAGTGTCCATAGCTCCCCCCTTCAAAAAACTTGCAGTCGCACTGAAAAATGCATATAAAATAAATCCTTAAATTTACCTTTAAAAATTAAGTACCAATCACTCTGGCTGAAATTCTGTACTATAATATTTTTGAGGAAATATGATTAACTTCTGGCAATGGTAAACTGTCAAAAGTCAGTGGCATAGATGATAAATATGCTAAGACCTAGAAGATTTAATAAAGGAACAGAATAGAGGATGCAGAGACAACTCCAGACATATGCAATTGTCTGATTTTTGACAAAGAAGTAAAAAAATATGCTGAAGAAAAGACAGCCACTTTAACCAAATGTTGCTCGGAAAACTGGCTATCCACATATAGAATATTGAGTTCAGACCCATATCTCTAACCACATATTAAACTAAAATAAAAATGGATAAAAAAATCTAAGTGATGAAACAGAAACAACCTCCTGGAAGCTAAGATAAATGAAATTTCTGAAGATAGAGGCACAGACAAGGACTTTTTAACACAAGTTGTACAAAAAATCATACCAAATATCAGCAGATGAGATTACATTAAGTTAAGCTTCTGCACAGCAAAAGAAGTAAGAGTGAAAAGACAACCTACAGAATAGGAAAACTTTTTCCAGAAATTCCTGGGACAGAGGACTAACATTTAGTCAAAGAGATTAGACACCAAAAAAAAAAAAAAAAACCTACCTAAGAAAATATGAGCGAGTGAAATGAATAGAGAGTTGTGTGAGGAAGTACAGATGGCTGCTAGATACGTGCAAAAGTGCTCAGCAGGTCTGGACACTGACAAATGCAAACTTAAACAGCACTGAGATTTCATCTTACTCCCAAGAAATCAAATAATTATAAATGCTGGTGAGGATGCAAGGGAAAAGAATCGTTCTCCGTTGTTGGTAGGAATGTAAACTAGGGCAATGATTATGCAAGCAGTATAGAGATTTCCCCCCAAATTAAAACCAGATATCTCATTTGATCCAGTTTATTCCCCTACTAGGTATTTTATTAAAATGGTGAAAGACGTCAAATTACAGTGAGACATGCACACTCATGTTTATAGCAGCACAATTTATAATAGCTAACTGTAATAACTAGCTAAAATATAAACGCCAAATGCCTAACAGCCTAAATGCCTATCATCAGAAAGGCATAAAGATAGGTTTATGCATAAAGAAAATATGATGTGACCACAATATTAAATGAAATAAATTGGAAACACAAGGTCAAATATCACATGATTCTTCTTATTGAGGGACACAAAATATGGATAAAGGGCAAAATAAAAGATAGGAAAGAAGAATTTTTTTCAAAAGGGAAGGGGTCTAAGAGATAGCAGGAGGAGGGAGTGAAGAGATGGGAAGGGAATAAAGTATCGAGTTATGTTCCATTCATGTACCAGTTCCTCATAAGGAATGTTATCATTATATGTGGCAAATGTACCAATAACCACAATAAAGAGATGATGGAAGAGAACTGAATAGATCTGTAACTTCAGGCTCAGACACAGATGAGGGGTTAGATAAAACATATATGTATATATATATTAACAATACTATGGGAACAAAGCTTGTAAGTACCCATACTGCACATAGAATCAGGCTCTGCTCCGAGCATTTAGGTTCATTGTCTCACTTAATCTTGTTTATTGTCTTATAGGAAGATAGAGTCACACAAACCAGGTTCAAGTAGTAAAATTAAATGGTTTCTGAGTTAATCTAGCATGTACCAGACTACAATTTAACCTATTTTTAATTGATTTTATGTCCCAAGATGTTAACCTCTCCATTTTTTCTCCTTAAATGATCTTTTTATACCTTGTATCACTGAAGATTCCTAGTAACCAGCCAAAGATAGTGTGACTGTGGTCATATTAAGCTAGCTGGTCATATTAAGCTGTGGTCATATTAAGTGCAGTGTCTGTTGATTCTTGTCTTCTGTTGTAGAGAATGGGAATCCATTGTCATTTGGAATGGGAAAGTGACAGGATGTTGTTAAAAAATATTTTGGTTCTAATTCCATCTTCCACATGTACACATATACTTTTTTGTTATTTTATTTTGTGGTGATGGAAATGGAATTCATTTAAGCTTACATATACTAAACAAGCACCCCACCAGTGACCACAACCCTGTACTACAGAATACATGTACAGTATTATTAAAACACTCTGCCACCTCATTTCTTATTATTTGACCCTAATAGGCTGAACTGTTGATTATAAATAAATAAGCCTAGTGCAGTGAGAGTAAGACTGCATTAGAAAAAAAATTCTTTCATTTTCACCTGTACAAGAAGCCTGAGGCAAAGCTAAAGTCTATCATATCCAAATATACTTTTCATACTTTTTTGAAGTGTGAGTTTCCTGATTTTAAGTCTCCCAGATAGATACCAACCTGACATATATTGTCCACTGAGCAGGAAAAACAATAGTATTTTTAGTAATTGGACTTAGCCATAGTTAAAGAGCAACACATCCAAGATTATGATATTTTGCTAATTGTTCATAAAGCAACAAAAAAGCCAGAAATGATCAATTTAAAATAAGACAAAATAAAGCTTATTTCAACCAATAAACCTGTCTGTGTTGTGTACTCATCTGCTCTTCTTCTGGTTGTGACATTTTAATATATCCACAATTTATTCATCTCCAGATACACTTATACATCTGTAAAATCATTAATAAAACTCATCTAATTGTCTTTGAAATTAAATAAACCAATGAATGAGAGAAAAGATAGAACTCTAGGGAAAACTATGGTGTCACAAAAGTTGTTGAGTAGAAAATTAACTCCAAGATGAAAGGATTTTTGTCAAATGGTCAATAAAAATTATTGCATGCCTTATCAATCATTCATGAATCTAAATCCTCCAAATTTACATTTATAACTCTGTGGACTATATTGCATTCAGTTCTTGATAGGTTTTCTGATATTTCAATTATCTTTCAAAATGTCACAGAAGCAAAGGTCATTAAAAATAACCCATTTCAAAATGCAATAATTATAGGTAGCTACCTAGAATTGATTCTAACAATTCAACGTTGAATTTCTTCAAAACTTATTCCAACTAAAGTATAAATCTGCATTTTACATATTACATGCATGACTTGGAATTTGCCTTTTTCAACTTTAATTAATTTCTCTTTAATTAACTTCTTGATTTCTTTCTGGAACGTTTCCTTCTATTGAAAACTGCTCCCCAGTTTGCAGTGGTAGGCTGAGCTACACAGCGGGGCCTGCGGTGACTGTAGGTGGGACCCAAAGCTGTACATCTGCACATTGTGCTCGCAGGGAAGGCAACCTAACACCCTCAGGTAGAAAGATCCCTGTTCCAATCACTGATCTCCCACTTACTATGAGACTTTGTGCAAGTTATTAACTTCGTATGAGTTTTAATTTCCTCATTAAAAAAAAATTACCACCTCATGAAATAGTATATAAGTCAGTGAATCTATACTTTCAGGATATATTTTCAGACTACTTTGAATAGTTCTTGGGTCAATAATGTTTGCTTAATAATTATGAACAGCAGCATCACTTAGTTATTGGTCTAGAAAAATTTTAAAGTAGTTTCCCATCTCAAAGTGCTTTATTATTCTAACTTCTCAGGTGAGTTCTGTGTACCTCTTATTTTGTGTGTAACTTGCAGCAATTTTTTTGCCTATCATTTTAGATGTTTATCTTACTTGCCTTCATGTAGGTATTAAGTTTTACAAAGGCAGTATTTTAGTGTACATTACAGTTACTTTGCCTGGAGCATTAGGAAGCATTATCTCATGTACAGATTTTCTTTTTATTTTCTTAGAAATTTAACAATGGCTGTTATATTGCATACTGTTGCCTTCCTATTAGTTGTTCAGATTACCAGATATAAGTATGCAAAATGTGTAAAAATGTTGCACAACATTAAAAGAAGGAAAAAAATGGAAGTATTAGTTGCTCCTTTCAATAGATCAGTAAAAATCAGCAGTACAATTATCCAAGAAATTTCCTCTCTATGTGTTTGTGTCTTGCTTTTTCCCTTCCTTCTTTTTTTTCTCCTTTCCCTTATCTGAGTTGTTCCTTCCCTTTGACCAGTTCTTTCCTTTTACAGTATCTATCATGCCTTTCAGATTTTATTTACTCTTATAGGTTCTTAAACTGAAGAGATAACACAATATTTACACATGTGGGGCTGATTTATTTCACTTATGAGAAAGTTCTCTAGTTGCACCCATATACCTATGAAAGTCCAAGTTGATCTTTCTTTAACAGCTGAGTAATACCCCATTGTACAAAAATACTACACCTTTTTTTTTTAATACATGCCTCAGTTAATGGGTATTTAAGCAACAGATTTTCTAAGAGTTAATTTGGTTGCAAATGTTCCTAAATTCCATAGACAGATTTCTCTCCCATCTTGTCAGAATCAATTCATTCAGATTAGGTGAATGCTTTGCCAACTTTAGCAAAGTAAGGAAGGTACCTTGGGATGTGCAAAAAAAAATCCAGACAATGCCCTAAAATTCCTTTTATTCCAAAGGAAGAATTTAGGCACCAAAAGCATCCTGCACACTAAATGAACATTTACTTATTTTCTGCCTGAATTTGCTTCAAGATTCATAGAGTGACAGCTCTATGAACCAAAGTTATATTTTAATGACTTCCAGCATCTCTCGAATGCTGGAGAAAATCAAATGCTCTTTTCCTGATATTTTAAAAATACTCACAAGGATGTTGTCAGAGCTGATATAGAAGAGGCATACGACCTACCACAGGGTACAGGTGCATTCAAAGGATGTGCAAACATTACCAGGAGAGACTAAATTCCAAATCAGTCTGGAAGACATCTTTTAATGGAGTGGGAGGTGAAAATTGGAAATACCTTCCTGAGCCCACACATTCACTGAATGTAGCAGCTACTTGACAAGTTCTACAAAACATCAACTGTTCATTCATTTTATCACCATGCTTTTCCACTATTTCAATCAATGGCAAGAATAAGAAATCCATTTGACTGTTTAAGACACCCTACTTTTCCTACACTAAAACTTGTATCTGCACAGCTTGTGTTAAATGATCCTTCTGTGCAAAACTGGGTGAGTGTGCTAACTTTGCTATAGCCAGAAATTAGAAGTTGGTTTTCCGCCTGACTGCCCTGGATTTCCCCCCTCCCAACAGTAGCGCTCCATCCTACACCGCAAAAAGAAAGATTTGGTGCAGAAGAAAGAGGAAATTTTATCTTTTTCATATTTTCTGTAAAGTTTAGTGTCTACTGGAAAACAGAGTTTCATTCCTCCATCAGGTGGTCAAATGGATGTACACATGCAATAGAACTCAGACTTAAAGGAGAACTGAAACTGTGTTGCCAACACTATTTGTGCAAAGTCACCCTGACAGAATCTTTTTGCTCAGCCCTCATCTTTGCCTTCCGGTGTTATCTACCTTTCATCGCAGAATCCACTTTGAGGTTGCCCTTTCAGGACTCTAATTTTCCTCCATTTAACCTTTAAAGAATTGACAATTTTTCTCCTCTTTCCAATTTTGTGATGTTTGAGTCTATAGAAAGCAGGAAATAAAATGTCATTTCCTTTATTCAAATTAAAACTAAAAGAAATTCGAAAAGAGAACAGAAAATGAATGTTGACCTGTCAAGATCATCCACATTAAAACACTAGATAATGAAATCAAAACAGATCATCAACTATAAGTCAAGTCGTATTTGCATCCAAGCATTTCTTGGAAATGATGCGATATTAGTATATTTTGCAAACTTCAGACTCCTCTTATTTTAAAGCCATCCTCTAAAACATTTTATATTTAGCCTGTATTTAATGAACGCTGATTTATAGAAGAATGATAAGAGATACAACGATAGGGGTTGCAACCATTAAATTATTGTTATTCATGGTATTTGTTTGGAAATACTGTGAAAGGTTTTCACAATTTATCAATCTGAGAATATTGCACTCAATTACATAACGGTAGGCTGAATATTAAATAGTAAAGATTTATGGAGCATAAACAGTTCTATTTGGACACAAGGTCAAACATATAGTCCATCAATGGAAAAGATTTGAAAGTAGAACTATCTTGGAAATTTCTAGATTTCTAAAGACTCATTTGCCCAGGAATAAAATGACTCTATGCGCATGCATGGCTGTGGTTTTAAAAGTCATCCATTCCAGATAAAAGCCTTGTCATAACATGGGAAAGCTATTTAATAACAAGAACAAAGGCGTTGCTTAGTGTGCAGTGTTCAGGAGAATTTTCATTGGAGATTTTGGTCAATTTTTGTCAGGCTTCACCAATTAAAAGTTACAGCATTTTTTCAAAGTTTCAAAAATCACCATAAAGAAATATAGAATATTTAGAAATATCATGATTCTAAATTACCAACAGTAAGCAGAAGGTTATATAGAGCAAGATATTAATAATCTGAGCTCCAGGTCTGAAAGGAAATAGCCCGCAACCCAGGCGGCTATAAGATTCTTGTCCTGCCAGTCCTTCTCCTATGGGATGAATTTTGTTATTGTGATTTCATCATCAAATCATTGGTTTTGCAGTGTTTTGAGCAGACAAATATCAGTGAGATTAGAGAACAGATGAACATCTCTAGAAAAGTACTTTCCTGTATTTGCTTGCAATTTTTGTAGATTATATTTCAGTACCATTTTCATCTGAAATCAAAACTATTCCGCTAAACAACTTATGATGTTTGGTGGTGATATCTTGATTGTTAAGAAGGGAATATTTACTAAATCTCTCTGTATAGGAATAAAGAATTTTCTACAAGATCTGCTCACCAAGTTTTCCAGTTAATCAGCTTTCCCGTAGAAGGTCCATACTCCTGGCACCTGAACCGAGAAGAGGAGAGTTTTAATTTCGCCCATGGTTTCAGAGGATGCAGTCTGTGGCTGGCTGGCATAAGGCAGAAACATCATGGCAGAAGGCTGTGGCGATGCAAAACTGCTCAGCTATGGTGCTCAGGAAGCAAAGAAAGGGGGTCCAAGCCCAGATACAGCACCTTGGGTCACCTGTCTATGCTCCCTCCAGACACATACAGAAAGGTCATTCATTAATCCCATGAGCAGCTATCAAGCCAATGATGCTGAAAATCCAACTTATCTGTCACATCTATGCACATATGTCATGATAGAAATACAGACATCTATAGATGATTAACATGTCACTGGTAGTTGGAGGATGCATATAGACCTGCTCACGTACATCTGCGCTTGTACACATACACACTGACTTGTGCTCAAAGCAGAAATCTCCTGGTTCTCTTTCTGAGTAATTTCTGTCAAGTAAAATTTTGGGCTCATAGAAATGGCAACTAATTATACACTAATATCATCTTCTTTATTACTTCAGCATCCTACAACCACTAGTAACAACAACCACTAGTAATGTTTCTCAGGAATGAAAGTGTTTAGGGCAAATAAGAAAAACAAAAGAAAACAAAATCCAAAAATCACCTGAGGCATGGGAGTCTAGAAACCTAGAAAGACCTCAGTTACAGGAGGAAAATCAATTTGTTATGACAATGTTTGGAAAAAGGATTTGAGATCCATGTAACCTAATGATACACCTGCTCCTGCTATTTTTTGTTTTAAGGATGACATTCTGCTACAGAAGGGGAAATTTTAAAACCTTCAATCATTCATGAATAAAAGCTTCCCTATTAGGTAGTGTTAGCTAATCTTCTTTGGTACCAATTCACATTTTCTTTGCTCCTTGCTGATAACTTTAATGGAACACCTGATTGTTATATTGTTCTTATTAAAAAGCTAGCTCCTTTGTACCCCAGTGAGTTAGTGAAACTTGATTCCTTTTCTTTTAGCTAGGCTATGGAAATGGTTTAGTAGAGTCTTTCATGAGTATGTAAGGAACAATAAGCTGAATCGTTTTACTGGCTATTCACTTGGCTTCTTTTAGCTCAGTGTGGAAGGCAACTATATCCTAGAGAAGTTTTCTGGCTTGACAGAAGAGCTGCTATGAAAAATAATTTTGTTACCAAGTGTTTATTGTATTTTATGTTTGCCTCTCATCATAATCCTTCATAATATGCTGAAACAATTAATTGCACAATATCCAAACTTCTGAGGCTTGGGTAGACTGAAATAACTGTAAATATTTGGGCAAGAGGGAGGGAGGATTTTGTAATTAGTCATGTATTAATTTTGTATTTATTGAGTGCTCACAGTGTAATGTACTTAGAGAGACATTAGGCTGTTATGAGGCACTTACGCACTGTGTGTTGCATAATTAAGGGCAAATTCTTACTGAGGGAAGAGAATGGAGGCCAGTGATTCTTGAGAACTTTTTCTGTGTTGGGAAAGGGTTAGTGATTTTTTTATTCTAAAGAAATTTCACATATCCTGACACTATGTTGATGTGCAGCATTCAAGGTTTTTGACCATCTGGCTCCCTCTTCTCTTTCTACTTTATGTTCTTAGCAACGCAACTAAGCTGAGAAACTATTTCTCAAGCATATCTTGTACTATTTCAGCCAACTGTAATGAATATATTGAGTACTTAGTCTGCAGTGCCATAATTTCTATAATCTTCACCTTTACTAGGTAGACATTATTAGCATCATTTCACAGAAGAGAAAAATTCTTGGAGATTTGCTGAAGGTCTCTCTGTTAGCAAAGAGCAGAGCCTGTGTTTCAACCTAAACTGCCCTACTCTAGAGGTCTGTCTGTCTGTTTGCCTGTCTATCTATCTTTACATCATCTATTTACCTTCCTGTCCACCTACCTATAGCATGTCTGTCAATGTCTTTCTTCTATCCTCTATGTAACCAGCTATCTAGCTAGCAAAGAGTAGAGAGACATTCTACTTTACATATGAAAAGTCATTCTCAAATGTCTACCAAAATTGTTTTTCTTGCATCACTAATCAAATTTAAGAGAGAGACACAAAATGTTTGGTAGCACTCTGCACCTCTATGGATTGATTGACTGAAGGGCCCTTTCCCATGTTACTGGGGGAGTCAGACACTTTTTTTCATAGATACCCAAATTCAATAACCTTGATTTTTTTCTCATGTTAGCCTTTGAACCCAGGGCTTTGTATGCGCTGCGCAAGTTCTCTTCTACTGAGCCACAATACCAACTGATTAATTTCCTGAGCCCTTCTGTCTCTTGAGTGACACTAACTAGGGTGACAGTGTTCAGGGTTCAAGTGCAGGGATCAAAGCTGCTGCTCTTGAAAATATCTCTTCAGGAAGCATCCCTATGGTTTTAGGTCAGTGCCTGGCACTTACTCAGAGGTTAGTGCCTTCCATGTGTACACAGCTTCTCTAAATGAGGATTTCTTTTTTTTCCCAGCCTTTTTCTTGTAAAAGGCTGTTTATTTTTTAATTTTATTATTATAATTATTATTTTTGACAGAACTGGGGATTGAACTCAGGCCCTTGCACTTGCCAGGCAAGCGCTTATTCTACTGAGCCATTTTCTCAGCCCTAAAAGCCTGTTTATTAATGAAGTGTTTTATACATTCAGGTTTTTTCTCATCTCAAAAATTATGGTTTCCAAAGAAAAGACTCAATAGCGAAGACCACACACACATAGTTTTTTGCATTAGTTTGATATGTTGGAAATCAGACCCTTTAAAGCATTTTGTAAATGGTAGACATGGCATTGGATCTGCGGTGGGGAAGGATGGAGATGGCGGAGATCAACATGAAAAGGTGATTTTGCTGCTGATGTGGACAGCAATAGAGGTTATGGGAAGAGAAGTGTTACAGCAGACCGGATCGCTCTGCCAAGGGTTGGTCAATAGCACAGTACAGGAATCAAAACACAGACTGCAACTTTGCCAACTTGTACACAAGGAAAAGCATTTCACAGATTCAATGTTCAAGGAACGTAAACGTCTTTAAATTATTTTTGTCAGTTCAACCACGACTTAAAAGTATGGCTAGCAATGCAAGGAGTTGCAGTGTCAACGTCCTGAGCACGTGGCATTCAGAGCTACGCTGGGCTCCTTTCTCAGGGCGACGCATGGGGAGGTGGCTCCCTCAGATTCCACCCCAGTCTTCTCTCTCCACACTCCTGCAATATTTGCCAACTGCTCTGCATTCTGGCGTTTGGTTCTGGCTGCTATAGATTTAGACGCGGGGAGACTGGAGGAGGATTTCGAGAAGACACACATATGCCTGTCAGGGTGAGCAGGGTCAGACTTCTGACTATGCAGTGAAAAGTTGAGTATCTGAAAGTCTTACCTCCTCCAAATACAGGCATCCATTCAGTTGCCAGTTCCTCTAGTATTCGGAGGGGGGCCAGGGATCCTGCAACCTCAACTGTTTCATACCATCCAGCCCTGGCAGATCCTCTCTCTTATAATGTCTTTCATCTACTCCTACCAGTGTTGCAGGCCAGATAGCTTTTCTGTCTCCAAACCCATTATAAATTCTCTCTCCATGATGTCCTTGCTGTCTTCTGTCAGGTATTATCGCCAGTGGCACTTTTTGCAAAATGTTCTATCCATGTCTGTTATCCCCAAAGAAATTGTTTCTTCTTGGGGCTGAATTTGAAAAATGTTCTTCAAATTCCTTTCAATATCTAGTTTGTAATATTCAGCCCATTTTGAATAGCAACACTAATACTCAAGCAATAAATTATTTTTCTTTCATGTAGTTAGTATGGCAAAGGGAGAAATTTTTCCCAGTAATTATATATTTGTGTAGCTTTGGTTCATAATTCACAATTAGGAATAAGCTACATAGATGACATGTTTTACAATTTTTAAATGCACACATTGTGTTAGACATACAATAACATCAACTTTCACAATGACACCACAAGACAGTATGGTCCATCCACTTTACAACTGTTGCAGCTACAGATTGGAGAGGTTAAATGGTTTTCTCAGTGAAGAAAATTTGTGGCTATAAGGCATATGTCATAAAAGGCTTTTAGTTGATACAATATTTTGATTACCTCAACCAGCCTTTGTAATTACTATTCTTCTCTGACTGTGAAATCTGAGGAGTCCTCAGGAACTTTTTAACAGATCCTCAGAGCATTTCCAAAGCCTTTGGGAGTTCAGATGCTTGCGTGGTGAGACCTCACTGGCCATTTTCGCTCTCCTCTGTGCTGCGCTGCTCTTCAGGTAGGGCTCAGATTGTAGCTGCCAAAAGTAGCAAACACTAAAATCCTGAGGACCTCTTCTTTTAGTGGCAGATGAATTTAGCACAGTCCCACAGATCCAGCTGGAGTCCAATTTACTTTGGGGGCATTGGATAGTATGAAAGCTTCACTGTGTGGTCAGCGCTCATGTCTGTACAATATACTCTCTTTGCAGTTTCTCATAGATAGTTCAATTTTTCTGAACAAAGCAGCCTCTGTGAAAGTTAATCTCTTTGATATTTACAGTATAGAAAGAAATCAAAATTTCTTGCAAGATATTTTTAAAAAGCCTAAATATAAAAATTTGAATCCTTTAAAGTTGCTGCCTGACTCTCATTACTAAAAGACTACCTAAAACAGCTGCCAAATTTGACACATTTTTGTGTGATTTATGAGAGGGAAAATTTTACAAAGAGATTTTTTTTGAGAAATTGGGCTTTGATCTAAGTTTCTGTGAACCAAACAGTGTGTTCTGATTCATTTAAGCTTGACTGCTTTACAAATTATGGTAGAATTCTTCCTCTGAGTGTTAAATGTATATTTATCACGAGAAGAATCATGATAAATTATTGAAAATATTTTAGCAAAATGATCACTGATAATATTTTGGAAAAATTACCTTGGACTTCAAATTTATTCTAGAGATGTGCAGTTTTGACTTAAAATAATAAATTGCTAGCTATAACAAAATTTTAAGTAAAATTTGATGATTTTTTTCACATTCCCTTAAATCAAATATCTGATGTGGTATTCTTTTTAAATTTAAATTTGATTTAAATGTAAATTCCCAATATTGCACTTACAGTGAATTTCTTAGATTTCATGAATAAATACTGATTATTACAGCTGAACTGATTATGTGAAGAGCCACACTGAGCATTAAGACAGCTCAAATGAGCAGATCAGCCTTAGGACAGTTTGTTTATTTCATGTGTTTAGACACAATTTTGGTCCCAGAACAGAAATAATAGAGAAATATTCCTAATATCGCTGTTATGGGGAGACTGAACACACATTAGAGTCATTTTCTCCCATGTTGTAGGAAGCAGGAGCTCACAGATATGGTCTCAGTATGTATTTGAGGTTTATAATAAAGTACACTGTTCTCCACCCTTTGGCTACCTAACTGGATTCTGGTACATCAGCACAGGGAAACGGCACACGAGCCTTTGGACAGTGAAGAGGGAGAGACTGGCAGTCACCTGAATGGGGATGAACTATCTCTGAGTGTGGTAATTATAGTATTTTCTAGATGTTTGCAATCTGCTCTCTCCACATTTGGTTGCAAGGAAGACCTAGACTGAATAACAGATGGAGCCTTTCAAAGGGATTTCAAACTGAGAGCACCAAGCAGCCCCTGAGCATCTTGGGCAAGAACAGTTTGAGAGCTGATGGACATTCAAATGGACACGGATTCAGAGAAAACATTTCTGAAAGAAGAGAGCAGTTTTTGTTGTCTGCTCTCAATATTTTTGAAGTCTGCCATAGATAAAAATTGAAAGTGTGTTCATGAATTATATATGAAAGAAATTTTAGGAAAGAGATTGACTAAATCCTAAATTATGCGCTTAATTCATTAAGTAGTTTTAAAAAGGTGATAAGATTGAAGAAGAGTTAATAAAAATGAAATTGAACTTGGGTTTTTACATTCTACTAATTTTGAATATGTAATAATTTTTATGTGCCATTATTGGGCTATAGTACATACAACATATATATGTCACATCATCTTCTCTTTTTTATCTTTTAACTAATCTTTAGGTAAAATGACCTGTTTCTAGATTGTCAACTATTACTTGTTATCTCCTCTGAACTTGTACTCAGTTAAGTATGTCTTAGGGTTTTTTTTGTAATGCTATATTTGTATTTCATTGTAACTCCAGCTAGTACATAGAGTAATATGCTATTTTTCTGTAATAGTTATTCTTTTTACTATAGTCAAAAGGAAAACCAGATGGAAGACTAATGTACAAAGCTGAGTTTTCACTTCTTTCATGGTTTCCTAAATTGAATATGTCCCTTTCCAGAAATCTTCTTCTCTCTATCCTTGAATGTTTCTTCTTGTGGACATTCCAGACGTGCTATGAATATCTCTTAGTGTAGCCCATCATCTGCAAGGAGATTTGACTGGAAGTATGGGTTCACTCAGAGCAACTTTCTTATTTAGGCACTTCCTTAGTGCACATTTATTTTGTATATGTTGGTGGTACATGTGTGAATCCATGTGACAAAAGGGTCACATGTTTCTTTTTCCATAATTTTATTGATAAACAAATAGCAATGAGACAGTTTCAAAGCAAATTGGTAGGA
>NDGM011040683.1:0-10192 GCA_002564305.1 Octomys mimax | reverse complement strand
GTAGCTGGGAACACCACTAAATCTCTCACAACAGCACACTCCAGGAAAAAAGTTCACTGCAATGTGAGCAGACAAAGGCTAACAAGGTGGAAAATGTCTCAACACATACCTAAGTCTGAGAAATCCCTTTGACGTCCTCTGAAGCTGAAGGACAGGAATTTGAATGTTGCTGCTCCCACTATCTGATAATTACTTTTTCTCTGAGTAGCGCCCCCCCTATAGGATAGAAGTAGGAAAGTTGGACCAAAGTTTAGAGCTCTCACTTGTCTACTGGTCACCAGGTTTCAAATGTCCCTTCAAGTGTGAGGCTGTCGCTATAGATTTCAAGGGCTTGCATATCAATTCACTATTGTCTGGCTCTTTTGGCATGCTATTGAGTGTTGATTTGATTGGTAATCAAACATAGGGCATTCCGGCTCCCGCTGGATTTTAGTTCACTTCCTCTTGGAATACTTCCAAGCCAGATCATGTCACAAAGGTCCCCAACTAAACAAGGAGGCCACAGAAGGTCCAGGTCTGCCTTTGGCAACCAAGCGCCTGCAAGTGTTTGGGTTGCCTACATCATTAGGAGATTTATTCTCTGCCTTCTCCGAAATAACACTTTCTCACGAAGTAGGAATTCTTCCAAAGCTCCAAGACAAATATTTTTGGAAACCTAATGATGATATTTGATTTTTTCTTTTAAACAGAGAGATAAGGTATGTATTTGGGAAAGAAAAAATCAAGAATCTCTTACTCTCCACTTCAAGCAGGGGTATTTGGTTCCCAACAATCTACCAATGGATCAGCTGCAAAAATTCAAAGCTAACTGCAGCTGGACAGAAAGGTCTGTAATACTCCTCCAAGTCCAGACACCAGAGCGGGCTGCAGCTTGCAATGAGGACCTCCCACACAGGGACTTGTTTTATGTCACACCTGTAGCAGAAGGAGCAAGGATCCTTTATATTTGATGACTTGTGACTAGAGTATTAAATAGAATGAGTGATTAGGAATGTACGCCACATCTCCAGTTCTTTTTCTCCTAATCTCTCCCAAACTAAAATAGGAGAAATTATATTCAGCATTTCAGTTGCCATCTTTTGCTACAGGTGAAATAATGCCTTGTTATTGAGATTAAACTCAAATTCTTTCAAAATAAGCCTATAAATGTTGATATTGTAAAATGTCAGGCTCTCACTTTAGCACTAAGAAAGAATATATAACCATTTTTTTAAAAAACAGTGATTTAATTTTTTTTTCACTTTTCTGCAAAGATATGTTTCTAAGCTTAGAACTTGTTCATGGCTCTTTGAATTAAGCACAACCCTGTAGTTCATATTAAAAAGGGATTCAATGTCTCTCCAGGTGAAACTACACTGAATGTGCAAATCACTGGCATTAAATCCATCTGCAAATTTTGTGGCATTGATTGTCAGACTAAATCCAAACCTAGATCGCTTCTCATGCTCTCTACTGCTGCCGTTCAGATCTTAGCTGCCATCATTTTTACAGTCTTTCCGATGCCAATTCGGATTCCCTTCAGATGAAATGGCTCAAAATCTTCTGAGGGACTTTCACAGCACTCAAAGTCTTAGAACAGTTTCCAAGGTCCTTGTGATCGGATCCTTCCTCCTACTCTCTCTTCCCTCTTTCTGTCTCCTGCTGTCTTCTGTCTAGCACTCTGGCCTCGCTGCTGTCTTGGGGACATTTTAGCATCATTTCTTCCCTGAGAAGCATTCACCTTTGGAAGATGCTTTCCATGCTTTCTACGGCTTACTCAAGTGTCACTCTCTTAGTGAGGTCTTTGTGACCACCACATCAAAGAATTGAAGAAGCTGGCTAACATGAGATGCACCTGTGGTCTAGATGTTTGGGGGGCTGACACAGGACGATTGCTTGAGTCTAGTAGTTTAAGACCAACAAGGACACCCAGAGAAACCTCGTCTAGAAAATGTCCTCCTCCCTGCAAAACCTCTTTCTGCCTGGGTGAATTTTTATAACATCATCACATAAGATTATTATTATTATTATACTTTTTTATTATTACAATTCTTTTAAGGAGAATAAAATGTAGTAAAAACATTAGAAATGATACAGAATTTCACTAAACAAAACAATAAGAATTCAACAATTGTTGTTATATGGCATATTGCTGTCTTCAAATTAGTTGTTCAGATTACTAGATATATACATGCAAAACTGATAAAAAAAAAAAATAGAAGGGGCCAGGGAGGTGGCTCAGTGGAATAAGCAATTCCCTGGCAAGAACAAGGGCCTGAGTTCAATCCCCGGTTCTGGAAAAAAAAAAAAAGAAAGTGAAAAATTAAGCATTAACTCTTCCTTCTAATAGATCAGTAGAAATCATCAGTACAATTATCCAAACTATCCTGTATGTACACATACATATTTTCCTTCTTTATTCTTTTCTCCTTTCCCTCATTCCAGTTGTTCCTTCCCTTTGAACAGTTTCTTTCCCTTTCAATAGTATCTATGGTACCTTTTGGATTTTATTTACTCTTTCAGATTGTTACACCAGGGAGACAATATGATGTTTACACATGCGAGTCTGATTTATCTCACTGATTAGTATGGTATCTAATGGCATCCATTTACCTATAAAAGCCTGGAGTCTATCTTTTCTTTATAGTTGAGTAATACTCCACTATATAAAAGTACCACATCTTTTTTAATCCATGTTTCAGCTGACAGGCATTTGGGTTCTTTTCAAGATTTAGCTATGACAAATTGTGTTGCTATAAACATGGGTGCACATGTATCTCGGTGGTATGAAGTTTTCAGTCCTCTGGAAAAACAATTTACTTATGTTACTTATTGTTTACCTACACGATTACTCTTTCGTTCTCTTTAGCATGACAGTCCCAAGACAAGCTTTGAAAGCATGCCTTAGAAGACAGCTTGTTTCATAGCAGTTACCACAGTTTGAGTGTGGTTTGAGTGTGTTTTTCCAAGAGTTCACGTGTTGGGAGCTTAGTCTGTAGTACAAGAGACCTGAGTGGTGGTGGCTTACGGGTCCTAATGGGAGGTCCTAGGTTCCCTGGAGAAGCTGCTCTGGGAGGAAAACAGGTAGCTGAACTCTTGAGAGGGTGAAATGTTATAAGAGTAAATTCCAAACCCTGAATCACTTTCTTGCTCACTGTTTTGAGATAGAATCTTTTACATTTGCATATGGTACAAACCCTCTGAGCCAATGCTATGAATTTTGATAGTTTCCAATACTATGCTAAACTTATTTTATTTATGAAGTAAAACTGCCCCCGGCATTTTGTTATAGTAACAGAAAATAGGCTAATATGTACATATTTAAAACTAATTTTGAATCACTGAAAAGGATATGACTAATCCTTATCATCCAGTCTAAAGAACAGTATATTATAGCATCCGTGAACTTTGTAATGATAGCATGACACAGCACTTCTCCAATAGTCAGCTCTTACCTAGCCAGTACCCCTAAGATGAGGGAATGCCGAAGGCTCTAGGTTCTAAAAATACTATGTTTAACCAAAAGTGTGTTTGTAAGAAAACAGATGCACCTTGAGACCATAATGTTATGTGAAATAAATTGGACACGCAAGCTTAAATATGGCATGGTTTTGCTGATATGAGAAGCCCAAAGTCTAAATAAAGTGCAAACTAAAAGATTATGGGTAGCAGGTAGAAAAGAGATGGAGGGAGAAGAGAGAGAAGGAAAAGGGGATTAAAGAAAGGGAGTTAAGATGTGCTATAGTATATGTGTTGACTTTCCATCAGGAATGTAAGATTTATATGTCTCAAACATACACTAATGAAAATAAATTAAAAAAATTGAAGATCTCAAGCTCTCTGTTCTTATCGCGGTGACTGTCTCAGTAAAATGTCACATCTCAGGCCAAGTCACGGATCCAACTCCAGGTCACTAGAGAAAAATTTTGAAAAATCTAGATATCTTACTGAAGTTTTCATAGAAATACTGAAGAACAGTGCATTGCACATGATAGGAAAACTTTCTGAAAGCCCTACAGATTTGTGGATATTTTCTCTGTGATTCTATTCAGGGCTTTTCACACACTCATTCTCCCTTTTTCATAAGTTGGTTCCCAGCAACTTTCTAAGATAATTCAGAGCTTTATCCAGTACTTAGTTTCAAACCCTTTGGCGCAGATACTGCACTGAATGATATGTCTCTGTAGTATTTGTTCATTCAAGTCTAGATATGAAGCATCAGGAGTTCACAGTGACATCTGTTTATAATCCCAGCCTTTGAGGTGCAAAGACAGGAGGATCATGTTTTTTTTTTTTAAATCTTTTATTTATTTATTCATTTGGTACAGGGTCCCACTATGCAGCTTGTACTCATTGATTCTCCTGTTTCATCCCCCCGCCCCCGCATTTAGATTATAGGCATGTGCCACCACGTGGCATGCACACAGTGTGGGCTGGCAAGGCATGCAGTACTGGGGATCTAACATGGGTCCTTGAGTTACTCTAGGCAGACACTTAGACCACTGAGCTATCTCCCCAGCTCCATTCATGATTTTTAAGCCTAGGCTACATGATGAGAACTCTCACAAACAAAACAAAGAAAACCCCCACACAAATGAAATGAAATAAAAGACTTACAGACATATTCCATTTGAGGAATTATTAGAAGACCAAGTAAGCATCAAGTGTGCAGTCCCGAGAAGCCTGGGCTGTAGGTGAAGGGGAGTTACTGGCATATCAGCAGCATTTGAAGCCATTGGAGGTATTTGCTGGATGTTTGTGGTTATCTTGGGTGCACATCTTTGAATCATTCACAGGTTGCTATTTACTGCACTGTTTTATTTTATTTTTTTATTTTTCATTTTGGCGGAACCAGGGATTGAACTCAGACCCTTGCATTTGCCAGGGAAGCCCTTATTCCACTGAGCCATCTCCCCAGGCCCTACTGTGCTGTTTTAGATACAATTGAGGAGAAAGTCATGCAAGAGACACTTCTATAACATGCTCTTATTCAGTGTTTACAGTGTTTCATCAGAGAGGTCAACATTTTCATCTATAATGTTTCATCTATAATGTTTCATCTATAAATGAGTCATTTATAATTGTGTGGGGAGGTTTTGAACTCCTCTCCTATGGCACTTTATAAAGCATATGGCACCATTCTAAATTCTAGTCTGATTGCTGTGCTGTGGAACAAAAGCAATCCTTCTTTGTTAACTGTATTTTGCTCTCTGTCAACCAGACTCCCTCTATCAATCCTCTCTTTTTTAATTTCTAGGACCTGCTGTCCTACTCATTTCTTCTGTGAGCAATGAAGACAACATTTTTAAATGTGTCTTTGTCTCTTCTGGATGTTTTTGCTAAAAGATCCTATGCCTGAGCTTTCTGAGGGCTGCTGTGGGTCTATTCAAGAGCTCTCTTTACTAGGACAGCTTGAAGGCTAACTCTTACTAGTCTGTGCTAATAACCCAGTAATTGTTTTAGTGGATTTTCGGTGAAGTTTTCTGCTGACTTCTCAACAAAGTGTGAAGTATGGTAAAGTATATGAGAAAGTCATCCTCACTCCTGTAAATTTGTCCTTGTCTGTTTGTAAAAATCAAGAAACCTTGTAGAGCACAACTTTAGCTAGTTTTTCAATACAGATGCATTGTGGGCATGTGAGCATTAAACATGCGCTCTGGGTTCAGCTTGGAAGAGAGACAGGGAAAGGTGAGGTTGATTTCAGAAAGCCAGTCCTTTCCACCAAAGAAAGATCCCAAGCAGGACCAGCACCAGTGCTCTGCAGAGGACAGCTTGGGCTCCTGGGCACCCCGAAGTAGACAAATTCTCCTCCAGGCTTTTCACTTCCTGTTTTTAATATATTATGGGACCAAATCTTTCAACTGTGGCCTCACAGTTCCTGTGGAAGAACAATTCCATGCAATTGACAGAAGTGTTTCACTGAGGTTTACTGCTGTGCTGAGCCACTCTGGGATGTGCCTTCATGCTAATGGAGAAATGATTCAGGGAAGGATATTTCTCCTCATGATGCTGAGGGAGCAGGAAATGCAGAGCACACTGTATTATGAAAAGTGTTTCTTTCTGCCTTTGTTTGGTGGCATCTAATGGATTTGGAGGGCACAGAATGGTGAAATCTTGTCTCTTGTTCAAATCTCCAAGGCAAGGAGTGTATGCCCTCTCTGTCTGCTCTTTAGTAGAAATACTGTTGAGAATACTGTGAGGCCACTGAAAACTCTACTCCAGGGTGGAATTCTGCCCAGGGCAAGGAAGTTATGCCTTAGGCCCTGGTCAATAACTTTTAAGGTGAAGCACTGAGTTTCTTATTTAACTGCTTTGGGTCAGGTTACTTGGAAACAGATTTTGCAACAGAGATTTGCATACAAGAAGTTTGCTGAGGAGCACAGGAACCAGCCCCAGGAGGGGAGAGAGAAGAGCAGAAATGGGTAGAAGGAATATTTCAGCATGGGTACAATCACAGCAGGGGCCTCAGGCTGGCCTCCAGGGAGTTCTAAATCTGGGACCGTCTTGCAGAATTGTTCCAAATTGAAGCAAGAAGCTGGGCATTTGTACTTTTCTGTCAACTCTTCCTTGCCTGCAGACTGACTTTGAGACTGTCGCCTTTTACAATCAGGTTCTCATCAGCAGAGGGCAATTCTTGGATTGCAGTACAAAAGATAGCCATCAACAGCCACAGTGCCTAGCAGCTGGGGGAATGAATCAGTCTTGAGTGGGAGCTCTGGGTCATGAACCATACAACCTCTACCCAACTAATGGTGTTGGACACGATTAAAGACAGTGTTCTTTTTGGTGACAACAGTGAAGTTTTGTCTTGCCTTGAAATTATATCGGTTGTTTGTACTAATGGGAAAAACCAACTTATTGAAGTCTTGCTATCATACACAGTTTTTTAAAGGTCATAGAAATTCTTTAACATAGATACTTTATTACTTTTTTGAGAAGTATTTTTCAAATGAGATGAAGTGAACTGGCTGAGGTCACACAGCTTGTATTTAATTTTATCACATGATTTTTCTTCTAAACGGTGCTATTGTCTGTCCAGCCATATTGAACTATTTGTGTTTCTCAAATGTGTCTTGCTCTTCTGTCTTCCTGGCATTTGTATGATGTTTTTCATCCCGCCTAGAACCGCTTGCCTTTCCTGTCTGCCATCAGGAAGTCATTCATCCTTCAAGGCACATTTTTGAAGATTATTTCCTCTGTAGAGCTTTCCTGAACTCCCTCACAAAATTCCATTCTTTGTGTATGACCTCAGGAGACCTTATACATGGACCCCTATCCTGGTTGGTATGTGCTCATCAATTGAGTGCACGGGTTTGTATTTTGTATGTATCTTGATTTGCTTCAGAGCTTTCTTCATGTAGTTCTCCCAAGAAGCAGCTTACTCTCCAGAATCTCTTGGTTTTCTTGCTGTCCCCAGGGAAGCCTGAAATGTGCACACATACATCTTGACTGTCTATGCAAAGCATTCTCATAGCAAGTATTGAGTACTGTTATCAGATGGTGCCAAGTTAGAGGCCCTTTTGCTGCTGCATTTATCTTGATTTTACTACTGAACACAAAAATTTCATTTCTGTCTTCCCCAAGCCATCTTTCACCCCTATTTGTGTGTGTTTGTTCAAGAAATTCAATGATGACTCCGGTCAGTCTAGGTCCTGAGCCTCGAAGCATGTAAATGTTACTATTTTGAAATATTGGCATAGATCTGGGAAGGAAGATACCACGTTAGAAGGGACCTTAGAAATTATAGGTAACATACTCATGTTCAAACTTTGTCTTTAGTTTGTTATAGGTAAATTTCTTTTAACAATTAAAGTTGAGAATATTAGCTAAGTAACTTTTTCCAGTGTGCAAATTTCCCCTACTTTGTAATACTTACGCTTCATTTATTTAAACTCTGCTTCTCAGCTGAAGATATTTGAGTGTGACTACTGGTTTTGGTTTAACCTTCCTGTGATAGTTAATCTTGTCAATTTAATTGGATGGAGAAATGACTACGAAATTAAGAAAGCACACTTCCTGCTGGGCCTGTTAGGGTGTTTCTAGAGATGATTGACATGTAGGACAGCAAACTGTAGTGGGAGAACTGACCCGAGTGTAGCACCGCCCAGTAGGCTGGGCGCCCAGATGTGCTATCACAAATGGCACCTCTGAAAGCGGAGTCAAAAATAAAGCTTTCTTCCCTTAAGTTGTTTCTTTCAAGTATTTTACTGCAGTAACAGAAAAGTTTATTAACATACTCAGCAGTTTATGAATGGGCAAAAAGGAGCCAGTCGAGAGCTCACAGGGTCCAGTAATGTGAAACCCAAATTTACTTACAATTTGACTCCATTCTGATAGTGTTCTCAGTCTGTGTCTGGTGTAAACTTCATTTTAATTTTTTATGTATTTAGTACAGGGTCTGCAGGGTCTCACTACACAATTAGGACTCATATAGATCCTTCTGTTTTCAGCCTCCCAAGTGCTGGAATTACAGATGCGAGCTACCACGCCCAGTCTCAGTCAATCTCAGTGCCCCCTGGGAGCAGGCCTGGCACTGCAAACTGGGAATCGAATGTAAATTTCATTTTAGTTCATCTTCGGCTATCACTTTTTCACAGGGAGGCTTCTGTTTATGTGTTTGCAGGATTTCAGTGAGAGGAGGAGTGACACAGCTGCAATTCTCAGCGCTGATTTTGCATTGGGAAAGCTGACATTGTGCAAAAGCAGCACTTTGATCTAACGACCTCAATGACTGTGTGGTCTACAGACTCTATGCTCTAGAGTTCTGCCCGTGGTGCCCTGACTCAGGCTCCCTCACATTTCTTAAATGAAACTAACCTGTATGCTAAAGCTGCATGATTGGTCTAACATATGTAACTCTTCTCTGAGTCATTCAATTGGGAAAAAAAAAAGTCTTAATGAAAAGAAGAGATAAACCCAGGCATCTGGATTCTTTGTAGCAACTTTGAGTGAGACTAGAGATAATGGAGTATTACTAAGCAAGATATCTATATTGGTGCCTCCTCACAGTGACTTGACTAAGGAACAAAGCCAGTGCTATAACCAGGGAGGAATCTTTGGTCTTTTTTGGGCTTCTGAGCTGACAAACAGAGCCGTATGTGTAGGACTTCTTCTACCACAATGAGCTTGGATTTGAAGTAAAGAATGTACACTGGAAATAGTTTCTTATTTGTGGTAGCCTCCAGCATTAACTATACTTTCCTGGGATTTTCAGACACGGTGCAGTATAGATGTTGTCCTACAGGGAGGTTCACCCCCTGTTTTCCTTGCCCTTGGCCAGACATGAGTCCAGAATGTTCTTAGACCATTCTGATGTCTGTTTTATCTCTGTTTCATGGAACCAAATTGTTTTGGTGAGAAAGCTTCTTCTAAGAAGCTTCTGGAATTTACATATAATCACACCCCTTTCGATGCTGTTGGTACTATTTAGTCTATGTGAGGGTGACCTCCCAAAAAAGGGTGACCCTAAGTAAATGGAGGCTATAGTTTGAGAGTTTTGGTTCCTTCTAAAATTCATGTTGAAACTTACTCTGCAAGGTAAGAATATTAACATAGATGTGACCATTGGAAGATAGTTGAAGAATTAAATTAGGATCCCTTACAAATGAGTGGGACAGATTCCAGCCAGTGTGCAGGCCCGGCATGTGAGTGGGACCACTATGGACCCTCTGGATCCTCATTCAAACTAGCACCCAGGCCAGGCATGTTTGTGGAATTTTCTCCATCAGACAGGCCAGGTGTGCAACCCTGTAGCAGAACTCCCTGCAGAGAGGCTAGAGGCAAGACTCAATCAGTTGAGCCAGGAGCAGAACATCTTGCCAGAGTGGCACTGCAGGTTCACTTCCAAGGGCTGCAGCAGGAAGAAGTGGAGCACAGAAGCCAGACCCAAGCCACACCCACCTGGATAAATTTGAACTTGGTGGATCTCGACCTGGTACTAAGGTAATAACTGCACCAAAACTCTACACCAAAGATCAGAAGACAGTGTTATACAAAAATGACAAAGAGAAGCAGCAAAATGCATTCTCAGGCCCCAAGCTTACCCAGAACAAATGCTAGAAACAATAGCATAGAAGAAATTAGAAATTACACACCTGAAATTGCTGAAACAATAGTGTCGGAATTAAAGAAACAACTGCAGAAAGGCATGTAGAGGAAATCAGATCAGAAATAATTTCTGAAGTAAAAAAAGAAATGATAACTATAACGAAAG